>JAVQJD010011372.1:0-14865 GCA_036023655.1 Nannoperca australis
CCTCTATTTTCTACTGTTTATTATTCTTTTTTCAATAACTTTATCGAGCATTGTAACTGTATCAAAAAGCAATTTCCCTTCAGGGATTAATAAAGTATTTCTGATTCTGATTCTGATAAGCTAAGTGTGCACACGCGCACAAGGTCTCCAATATTAAAGGTTTGTTAATGCAGGAACTTTCAGTGGTCTCCAGCAGCACTGTTTTTATGGTCTGTGTCCTGGGTAATATTACATGGTTAAAGATCTCTCAAACTCTTGGTAACCACTGTTGCATAAAGTAATGTAAAACTACTGTTTTAGTGCACTCACAATGAATGGGCACACAGGAAGGTTTTATATTAATACGCAATTTGTAAGCCACACACATTTACCAAGAAAATGATGCGGGTTAAATTTAAGTATAGGAAGACACTGTTTTCTCTGAGAAACTCACTTTATGCTACCTGCCTAACACCAAACGGCAGACAGACACAGTTAACGACTACGTGGTCAATATATTGGCGCTTTTAGCAACTAGAGAGATGGATATTTTACTCGGGAGTTGGAGACCAAAACAGAGCAAGAGTACAAGAGTGATTATTGGACTTTCTTGGGTGTCCAGAAATACCCAAATGTTGCTCTGTGTCTACTTCCTAACAGGTTTGTCATATCAACTTTTATACAGTGATAATGTCAGTAGTGTTTACAGCTCGTTCTCCAACTGCCAAGAAAATCAGCTCATGCAGCTTTAAGTTTATCCAAATAATAATCAGGTTTATCATAGCTTCATGTTTCCCTATAGTCACCATTTGTGAATTTCTCTTCGGTAGACTTTGGGATATTTGCATTTAGTATTTAGTTAAGTCTCTGTTTCCCTCTGTTTTCTCTTTCTTATTCCTGCTCCGTGTCAATGGAACGGGACCCTTGTGGCTCCCCTCCTGGCAGGCTACAGAGAGGGGTTTCTATGGAAACGAGGCAGAGCCAACGGACAGTTCCTCAGCCGAAAATTTATTCTGTCCGAACGAGAAGGTGTTTTGAAGTACTTCAACAAGCATGATGTGAGTGTTTTCTTCCTCTTTCTTTATCTTCCTTAATCTGTATTTGAACTGCTGATCTCTGCCTTTTTATTAGTAGTAGTGAGTTTAATATAACATTAACTGATTTATAGAGTTAAGACTATACCATTGGCTATCTTTCTTCTAAACATGTATTTCCTCTCTGCAGGCCAGAGAGCCCAAAGCAATAATGAAGATCAATACTTTGAATGCCACTTTCCAGCCATCAAAGATCGGCACTGCCCACGGCCTGCAGATAACCTATCTGAAGGACAACAGCACTAGGAATGTCTTTGTTTACCATGAGGATGGAAAGGTGAGGTGTTTTTCTTTTTTTTTGGGGGGGGGGGGAAATGTGTCTGAGAATACAGGAAAAGCCATGTGTCCCTCTGGTGGAAATGGTTTGTCATTGCAAGTCAATGTGCAAATGGAAGATTACCTGTATGGTCCTTAATAATGGCTAAAGGCTCTGCAAAAAAAAAGTAGAATAAGCAACTTCTTTCAAATGAAGTTTAGTGCTTTTCAAATGTAATTTCCAGCCACTTAGTCTAGTAATGGGTGTCGTGCATAGTGCTGAAGGTAATTAGGGGCTATCAGGGCTGCTGAGATGTGTGAGGAGATGATATGGCAGTAAGAGTCAGCCACCGACCTCCCTGATGTTCTGTCTTGAAGGAAATGGTGGACTGGTTCAACGGCATCAGAGCAGCCAGGTTTCACTACCTGCAGGTGGCTTTTCCTGGAGCTCTCAACTCTGATGTGAGTACATGCATATTTTCTCTTTTTTGGTGGGGGGAGGGGGGGGGGGGTTATTTAATTGGCCGATTAAAGTATTTCCAGACTCAATATATTTCAATTGGATTACTTGTAAGTATTAAAAGATACACACCAGAATTTTCTTCCTAGCAATGTTGCGGTTTTAAAACACCATTAAGACCTAAATGTTGGAGAGAGGAAGGGGAGAAACCAAACTTGTACTTAAATGTGAAAAATCCAAATAATTAAAATATCTAGACTTTTAGTTTATCAGTGACCAAATCTTTGCTTTGTCTAGTTGTTGCCAAAGCTAACCAGGAACTACATAAAGGAGGGTTACATGGAAAAGACTGGTCCAAAGGTAATGCATGTTTCATTTTTTTGTTTTTCTGCAACACTTGTTGATAGAATACTTTTCCACAACATGATTTTATAAGTTACTGAATATGCAAAGCCTGTGATGGCGCCTAGCATAGCCTTAAAGCGAAGTAACTTGACATTTTTTGCTCTGTGAATTGAACTGCTGCCACATGTTTGTCTCGTGTTCCTGCCCCACAGCACACAGAGGGCTTCAAGAAGAGATGGTTTACGATGGATGACAGGAGGCTCATGTACTTCAAAGATCCACTGGTATGAAAGCTGCACGTCACAAGAACCTGCTGCAGTTACACACTGTGACCAGCAGATGCTATGCCTCTTTCTCTACTGTGTATATCAGTCTGTCTATTTTGGAGGGGCAGTAATCTCAAAACTCTATATATAAAATATCCCCCCCCAGACAGATGGCTATCCATTTAGATAATTTGCATGCATTTGGTTAAAAGTGGAGATTTTGACAATTTGCTTTGTGGTACTCAATGTGCCAAAAAGTTTAATTTTGAAATATGACATAACAATCATTTCATTTAGGTGTGTGTGTGTGTGTGTGTGTTTGCGTTCCATAATGAAACTACAAATCAGTGTTCAAAACACTGAGTTGTAGTTTCATTCAAGATAATTAAACTGTAAGAGTTTCTCCCTCTGCTTCCAGGATGCCTATGCACGAGGCGAGGTGTTCATTGGTGGTAAGGAAAACAGCTACACTGTGCTTTACGGCCTTCCCCCGAACATTCAGGGCTACCATTGGCAGTTTGGAATCACCATAGTGACCCCTGACAGGAAATTTCTATTTGCATGCGAGACTGAAGAGGATCAGAAAAACTGGATCGCTGCATTTCATACTGTTATCAACCGACCAATGCAGCCTCAGGAATATGCAGGTAAATTGAACACACAACTAAGTTGAATCATGATTTTGTTTCAATTCTTTCAATTTGAGTCTGACATTTTTCCTGGTCTCTCTGCAGTGGAGGCCTATTTTAAGCACAAACCATGACTGTCTTAGTGTTGGAAGAACTGTTGTTGCGTGATGAGTTGGGGAGTGGAGCTGGAGGAAGAGAAGGACCTGAGATATGCACGTTATCTCAAAATGGAAGCCTTTACAAGGACCTAAAGGCGAGACGGCTTCAACCAGTTACACGCGCACACACGCTCCTTTCCCTGCCATCCTGTGTAACCTCACCTACATTATGTGCCAGACCCATTTCTAAGGGAGTCAGAATCCCTCTTAAGCTCATGAATGTTAGGCTAACTCACTCATCTGTAATGTGACTTACATACTTGAAAAAGGTCCGTCAACCTGACCTGAATGTGCAGAAGTTGTGTGTGACTTGTTTGTAGGAATCAGAATTGTTGCTGCTGAGATGTTGAAAGATGTGGTTCACTTTGTTCTCCGTAACATAGTATTATAAAGAAATACTTGGATTTCTCCGATGCTAAATACAGCGGAAAAGGTATTTTAAGGACTTATCAGTAAGAAGAAATAATACATACGTGGTCGGCCGATACTCACATTTATTTCCATATATGGTACAATATTTAATTTTCAATGTATTTTTAACTGTCTAATTTGCTATACTCAGCTTGTTATGTTAAGCACTGCAGTAATAAGCCGTTTTTGCTTCTTTGCATTTAGCTACTTGAATATGTACAAACTCTTTGATTCACATTTAACTGGCCTGCACTCCGATCATTGTGATTGAATTTAGCATGCTCTGTCCTGTGGTAAAATTATTTATCCAGCAGAGGGAGACAAAGGAAAGTATTTAAACTTACTTTGACCCACCACACACAAAAGCTCAAGTGCAAGCACTTTCACATTTACGTGTGAAGAGAAAGGCATGAAGGTGTTTTTGAGCAGTATTTTGATGGGGCATTCTTTGTTCAAACTGAGCTGTGAACATGCATCTTAAGTGTCACGGAGCAAGATGTTAAATCTCCACCACACACACGGTTGTGTAACTCGTGCTCTGAGTCGTGTAGAGGAGAAACTATAAAAAAAAAGCTTCATTACCTTCTGTTTTTATTGTAGTTAACTTTCAGTTACAAGAAAGAAGTTGCACATTGAAAAATAGTGAAATCAATACATTACTCTGAACGTCAAGATTGGAAAAATGTACAGTACAGACTGTACGGATATATTCAGCTTCTATGCCTAAGATGAAATCTAAAAAAGCAACAGTCAAAACGGAGGCCTATGCTTCTTTTATGAAGAACAGGTTAAATACTGTTCAATGTTTAAGAAAACATGGCACTATATATCCCATTTATATATTCATGAATAGAAAATAAAAGCAAGGAAATAAAGCAGCCTACTAATGTTTGCACATTTGAATACATATAAAACATTCAAAATAAAGATACATCTGTGTGTCATATACAATTCTCTAGGGAACACTGTCAACATACTGTAGGTTTTTATTCCCCCCAGTCCCACCTATGCTCCAATTTACCATCTAATGTGCTATTCTCAGAGCTAAATTTTACATGCAGGAAAAAAAGTATTTACATGTCAAAACCTCAGTGTATAGATACAGTAGCCTATGTTTGACCATCTGTTTTAATTTTCAAAATAAACATGTAAAGTAAAGAGGTTGCATTAGAGCTTAAGACTCAACATTGATTCTGTAATATTGACAACATCCCCAAAATGTGTTAAGGTTTGTAATCCATGCACTGCCATGTTTTCTGACACCTGTTTATATACTTCATCTCAAAAGGATCATTTATTGTTGCTAATGATGCTATTCTGTACTTCATGTCCTTTTATGCAAAATAGCAACATCCATTTACTTTTATGAAGAAGTCATACATGTTCCCAAATCTTCACAGGTGAATCAGGGTAATGCTTTGAGTTTATGCTGGTGAGCTAAACTGGCTGCAAAGAGCCTGTTGAATTACGGACATGGACACTGACCCATGGACAGAAGACACTGTACATCTACTACATGAGCATTCATCCGCACGCTGACCAAGAAGAGAATATTATACTGAAATGACAACGGTCACGAACATTTTAAATGGATGTGAGAAATAAATGGCTTTAAAAGATGTGTCTTGTGTCTGCAAAAAGACAATGAATAGTGTGATTTAATCCCTTCACAATAAAATGACCACACAAGGTAATGCAAAGAAATGTTTCAAGTGTCTAATTCAATGCCGGTAGCCGTATTCTCATGCGGCTACAGTTGAAGAAAATGTCCATTGATTGGTTAGAAACTGACGTGAGCAGTGTAGTGGGGCTACATTCACAGCTGCAGAAGGTGGGTGAGGATAAGCGGGACATACAAGATGGAGTAGGGCAGTGAGATGAGGGTGGGACGACAGATGGAGGTTGTGTGGACGAAGTTTGAGAGTGTAGAAACAGAAGGACAAAATAGATGTTGCTGGAGGTGACCCCTCATCTCTGATCGAGCCAGTGATACACAGATACACGTACACACAATCACACACAGATCGAGAGAATAACTAGGGCAGGCTTTAAGACCTGCAGCAGCTTGTGCTCTTCATCTCCTTGTTTACGTACTCCTGCAGCTTAAACTTCTCACTGGAATCCTTCAGAGACCGGTGCTTCAGCTCTCTGAGACAAAAGAAGGGGATCAGATGACGTCCAACAATAACGGAGCCACCCACAATAAACACTACGAATGATCAGTTTAATCCTTTAGTTGGTCCAAAAACTTTTGAAATAAAATATATTTGCATAGTAATAGATTCTACATTTTTCATGATAGAGAAAGAGTAGATGTTTTAAGACATTTTAATGAGATCATTTAACTCATGTGACATTATTCCTAGCTTAGTATTTCTATGTCTGGAGGGGAAAAGCTAGCAAGTAACTTATCAAGGTCACTTAACAAATGAACATTAAAAATGCTGTCATTTCTTCATCTTCGTAGTTAGTCCACAAGACATATACAAGATAATGATACTCACTTAGCCACAGCAGTGAATGCCAGCTCTACATTGAGACCTGACCTGGCGCTGGTCTCCATGAAGGGAACTCCGAACTGCTGCAGAGTCAAAGCAGTGACAGTTATTGGAGATGTTTGCTCACTTAACGCTTTTCAACGGGCTGCGGCTTCTCTGACACACTACAAAAATAAAAATAAAAATCATGGCTGTTGGATGCAGTTGTGCATGCTGACAGAAAGTCAATATAATGACATATTTAATGCTGTGCAACACTGATGGTTTTTGTATTAAGTTAACTGGCCAATAGCATTTCACACCAGTTTTAAAACTATTTACGCTACAACACAGCAAACCAACATACTATATGTCAAAGCAGCATATCATATTAAACCATGGACAGTTAACACACACACGGAATGCAGGTTTATTGGCTTTTTATTGATTTGTTTAGTAAACCTTTTTTGCCTTGCAGTCACAGCCTGCCTGCCACTAGGGGGGGCTGCAGCCCCCTCAGAAACCCTACTTCCAGCGTCCCTGCAAACTGCTTTTCCTTCACAGGGGTATTTGTCTCAGACCACCAGTGACAATAACTGCATTTTCTTCTCCCAGCCTGAGTCTTAAGTTACTTGGAGGCACTTTATTGCTCCCACTTCTGGAGACAATCGCTTGGCTGTTTGCTGTTTGTTTTGTGTGCCATGCTGTGAAGCAACAGTCTGGGAGATCGATACAAAGAAATGTTTGCTCCCGGTTTCAGTGCTTAGTGGTCGTATAAGTAGCTGTGCCGAGCTTTATCACAAAAAGAAGTACTATGAAACTGATTATGTCTAATGAATGTTCTGCAGAGGGTCATTATACTTTTATAGATGATGACATAGAAGGCATGAATCTATATAATAAATATACTTTATCAAATGTTTATTATTCACAGGAGGGCGATATGTCTGAGGTGTCTGGCCTTTCTTTGACTTATCTATCTTTCTGGTTTGCAGGTGCTACATTTTCTTCACAGAGAAGAAATATATCTGAGATTTAGAGCAAGAATGAACATTCTTGCTCTGAGAACTGATCTCTAGATAATCTTACCTTTCGGTTATATTCATAATCGTCTCATCTGCCATAGAAATTCAATCAGTCATACAAATACCTTTGGAAAATTACATGAAAGGAGAAATCGCTGCCTTCATTGCTCACATATGAGGTCTTAATTTAAAAAGAATGAAATGAGTTAAACACTTTCTGGTTATGTAGGGCGGGAGCTTCTCATTGTAGCAGCTGTGGCATCTGGACAGTGAACATTTTGACCATATTGACCAATTTCTTTCTGAATAATTTACCTTTGCAAGCCTCTCGCCATCTTCTCTCTTCACCACCCTCTCGTGAGTGGCATCAGCCTGGTGAGACAAAACATGGAAGCGTCATGGACCAACATCAGTGCTAAAACATCCACCCACCGTATTTGTCCACAGTTTACCTACAAGCCTTTCATGGTGTTCAGGCCTGTTGGCAGCTAATGAGTCAAGATTGGCTCTCAGTGTGCTAATTAAAGGGCTGATATGAAGTGTGGGGGACTGAAACTAGACAGAGCTCCAAGGCAGTGACATCTGTTCTGTGTTCAGAGGGAAGGATGTGAATGGCAGATATAGAAAAACTGTGTAACACTGTTTTTTTTGCAAATTAGCTGGCTGAAATAAACAAGACCACTTATCAGGAAATGATCGACAGGCTTCAAGTTGATTCAATTCATTTATTAAACGCAGTTGTGCTTAAAGTAACACAATGCTTGATGCCGTGCATGTGTGTATTAGAGCTGTGTACCGTTACTGATGAGCTTTGGTACAGATACCAACATTTGTTTTTTCGACCTTGCATTGAGGAGCAAAAAAAAAAAGAAAAAAAAGTATAATAATTTCCTTAAACAACTGCACATTGTAGTGTTTTAGCAAACATTACTGAAGCAAGAGCTAGCAGTGTATTTGCTGGGTGAATTAACACACATTTGGCTTTCTAGTGGGTATTCACAGGAGCAGGACGGTGTGTGTGGCGTTGCCTCAAAATAAGCTACAGTGCCCATAATAGTAGTTTTTGAACAAGGAAGCTCTACAGCACAGCAGAATAAACTATATCAGACACAGGAAATAGACTACTTTTTAGGGATCTGTTACTTATTCCATAAATGTATCACTGTTTAAAGCTGCCATACCAGAACTCTGCATAAATAAATTAGTGTAAAATGATATATTTACAATATTGAAATTCGATACACAGCCTTAGTGTTCATGCATCTCTAGTACTTTTTTCTTTAACTACCCACAGTCACAAATATTTCCCAAAATGCCTTGCCTTGTTTCCAAGCAGCATGAGCACCACGTCCTGTTGGGCGTACTCATGGATCTCAGTCAGCCATGCCTGGTAACAGTACAGGACAAAGAGACAAGAGTGAGAAGAGACAGAGCTGCTGTTAGACAAACAGAAAGACATTATGAGTATGAAAACCTAAAAAAAGGACCAACCTGAGACAAGACCAGAAAGAGGAAATATGTAGTAAACATAAAAAGGGAACCATGTATGGGACTTGATAAGGACAAGCATGAGCATTAAATCTAATCACATGAATAAAGGGAAGAAGTAAAGAACGACTACAGCATTCACATGGGTGAAGGAAGAAAAAAAAAAACCACTCCATCCGGCTTTAACTACAATATTCACACAGGGGAAAGATAAAGCTTTATGGGGGAAGAAACGGCACTTCTGACTGTATGTGAACCGACAGCACCTGAACCATCCATTCGCTGTTAGTGAGCATTTAATTAGCTCGGGGCAGACAACTGCAAACCCCTCCTGCTGAAATAATAACCCTCATCTCAGCAAAAAGCTTAATTGTACCCACAGTGTATTACTCCACATTGGATTTCTGACTGGCCGGTGATGAGTCCGATTTTTCTATAGTACTCCTTCTCCGGAGCAGTTGCCCCTCTGACAGCTCCTCTTTAATTAATTCTGATGATGACTGTGTTTGTGAAGGGATTTCACCAGGGTCACCTCCAGCCAAAGGTCATGTTAAATAACAGGAGATGAGATAGGCAATGTGCTGACACCGCTGCCTGTGAATATCAGCGTGTATTGCATGTGCTTAAATAAGACTGCATGCATGTGTCAATTAAAACTAAATAAACAGTAGGTTGGTGTGGATATGAAAATGTCTTAGTGTAATAACCTGGGTCAAAATTATCAAATTATTTTGAAACTTTGTTCAAACATTCATGGATTGATCCTACTAACTTTGGTGATCCCTTGATTTAACCTGTTATGCCACCTGATTTCCATCTGCCTCAGCTGTACTGTACATCATGTATATTGCATGCTAACATGCTAAACTAATATGGTTAACATGGTAAACATGTTAGCTGCTAAACATTAGCATGTTAGCATTGCCAATGTGAACACAGCATTTAGCTTTTAAGACCTGCTGTGCCTAAATACAGCTTCACAGCGCCACTAGCAAGGGTGTAGACCCTTCATTTTGTTAAAACTGAAATAATATGAAAGGCTGAAATGATTCATTAATCATTTAGTTGATCAACAATAAGCTACTAATTTGAAAAAAAAATGAATGTAAAAAACATGAACTTTTGTCCAGGAACCTTAACTTCTGTTGTCTCGTTTGTTGCCCGCAGCATTACTCACATGATCTAGAACTAATCCACACCATCTTTAAAACCTTCTCCCAGTCTCTCTCAGTCTTCAGCTACAGTCAAACCACCCCACATGCAAACTCTGGTGCCCCCGAGCCTTCACCCAATCAACTCCACATCCAACAGAATGATGCATGGCCCTCTACAGGCTCACGGGATTAGCATTGCATGACCATGCAGGTGCTTATAAATAAAATATCTGCATTTCACTCAGCTAGCCACACCTTCATACTCACTTTCACAAAAGGATGTTAAAAGGCTAATTGCTCATAAGGGACAAAACTACATTTTATTCTACTATGGCTTTATTTTCAGGAAAAACATGACTGGAGCCAAAAGCCAGATGTATCTCTGCTAACCTTCTATATTAAAATGCATGTTCCCTTCAAGCAATTGTTAGTTAATCTAAAGAAACTACAGACTGAAAAAACCCTGAAAGAAAATAATACGATTACATTTACATCTGAACTAGAATTGTTTTTGTGTGTGAGAAGGTAAATTGGGTAATGAATAGTTCAGATTAGCTACAGTTTTGAATGGGAGCTATTTTTAACTATTCTGCATACACTTCACTTACACACATCTTTTGTCCTTTAACCAATCCTCTAGTTTGCCTTGATATCAATGCTGAACTCCATTTACAAATTGATGCAATTTGGATTTAATGAGGTCAGATGATTTGAGAAGCCAGATGGTGGGTTGGTGATTCTTCAATACGGCAGTAAGCGCCACCATGTTACTGAACAACTTTTGCATGTGGATCATTTCCTGCTTCATGCATAAGTCTTTCAAGGTTTCCTATAATTCACATATTCACTTAGCTAGGTCCACTGCTCGCCATTGTCGCTTCTCTTTGAAAACACATCAGCACATCTTTGAATTGTACACATCTGTTTGTTTGAGGTCTCCTCTATCAATCAAATGAAGTGACATACTGACGTGTACATTTGGCCTTTGTAATAGAGGATTATTGTTCATCTAGCCAACTTTGCAAACGTTCATCCTCCCACAAGTCGAAGCAAACCTCTGCAAGACAAAATCTGACAGCTTGCCTCCGAGTGATTCTCTCCATATGCTGCGATTTCCGTTGATGAACTACAGCTTGTAATTAGCTCATTCAGCTGTTTATAGCACATCTCCCCCATTGGTCATTTTACAGATACCATCATTGATTCCAGATGATGTCACTTGTCACCTCGATTGAGATTTTTTATCTCCTATTATCTTGCAATGACTCAACAGACAGCAAAAATGGATCAATGCAGCAAATACGATACAGAGACGTACAAGTGAGTGCATTTATACTTTCTGAGGGACAAATTTGACCATTTATTCATGCCTAAGTCTTGATAACGGAATTCCTGTTTGCAAGTTTTTTCAATCATGGTTCTATGCACTTGATGTAAAGCTCTTATTTTGGAAGTCGCTTTGGATAAAAGCATCTGCTAAATGCCTAAATGTAAATGTAAGTACAGAGAGAGGAGCATTGAACAAGTTTTATGTGGTAAATGATTAGTTAACAGGCTCACATAAAATAAACATACAATGCTAAACAGCGCACTATTGAGGGCCATTATCTCTCTGTGAAAAGCTGAACCAACAATGACACCACATTGTCAATATCTCATCTGTAGGCCTGAACTGCAAACAAGGCTGGAAACATGAGCCTCTGGAGTGCTGCGTTTTACAGTAATAAAAACCCAACAGAGTCTCCAATATCTGAACCATCCTTTATAGCTCTCGTAAGCTCTCGCTTACCTCACATTTACTCTTGAACTTGACTCACACAAAGCAATAGGGATTTAAGTTGGATTGGCATCTGTATACTGTAGACACTGAAACCTAAGACATTCATTTCAACAACATTTGAACAAAACCCAGGTGGTTCTTGAATATGATAGCTTGCTTGCTAACAAAATGCAACATGTAAACAAGACTAATGTGGAGCTGTTGGCAGATGTGGTCTTTTAATGCAGGCTGACAGTTTCCCCCTGCCCCCAGTGTTTGAGCTAAGCTAGGCCTAGCATGTCCTGGACCAATCGTACCACTGAACGCAGATCCAGCCTAAAATGTTGGAATATTTCTGTCTATGTAGTCTTGCATGAACTTGCTGCAGTCCAGAGCTGAATGTCTCATTATACTTTCTTTAATACCAAAAGCACTACATTTTAATAAGCAGCCCAGCAATAAAAAGCATCTTTGTGAAGGTTTTGGCCTCCTCATTTACGAACTTGGCAATGGAGAGAATATTAACACACAGCTGTTGTTTTATTTTGAAATGTGTTAGTTTGGTATTGTGTCTGCCATGAGGATAGGCATCATGACAGTTTGTATTTAGAATCAGGAGTACTTACTGCCCTCCAGTGGTCACAGTAAGAAACTGCAACACTAGATTCAATCTGTAACTAACAAAACGGTGTTGAGTGTAATCGCTATTAATATCAATATGGGCAACTCATTATTAACGTGATTATTGCAAAAAAAAACTACAGTAACAGTTTTCTGCTTGGGAGACCAGTTGCTACAGATACAAGTATCAAGGCATACTACCATTTCTAGTAAATGCAATTAAATCAATCTATTTATTTGTCTGTCTATTTAGAACAACAGGGCCTAAAGCAGCTAAATACCAGGCTCCAAATCCAAAAAGTCATATATCCTCAGTGGCCATGGCTGAAGGAACTGGACTGGGCTCATCTTTTATTCAAGACTAATACCAGAATCTCTGGCCAAATGCTCAGGGAGCCAAATGTCAATGACAATGTGGACGGTGGCAGGATCGGTAATGCATTTCTCTGCTCTTAGCCTTGGCAATGGCAAGTCCCCAAATAGTGTGGCAAATCAAATGTAGCTGGAAGTTTGTTTTGTTTGTAAGGGCCTAAAAACCTTTAACAAACCCAGTGGAATTGAGCCACTCCAATTCAATCATTAGTCTAGAGTTGTGATGAATTAAAAGGTCAGGTTGAAAGTTTGTATATTTCCAAGTAAACCTTTCAGTCAATATTAACAAAACCAGAAGTAATTAGTTGCTATTTGCACTAATATATTACATTTCATGAATCTCTAATGCCAAATGCACTGCTGAACCTCACGCTGGCTGCTCAACTCCAGAAGTAAAGAGACGATAACCCGTGGCAGAGAGACTCATGCGACAGAGGGAGAGGCAGAGATGTGACAGGGAGACAGAGATGGTGCCAAAAGGCAGCAAGATGGAGAGACAAAGAGTGAAAGACAAGGCAAAGACAAAGGATTTGTATCAGAGAGGAAGGAAGATAAAAGCCAGGCAGACAGCTGCTGGCGGCTGTATCGTGACATTGGCAAGACAAGTTGTCACTGGCGGAGGTATGTGAGGGTACTTCTGATGGTGCCTCGTCTCGGTTTTCCTTTTGTTGACACTGATATGAAAAGGCGAGTCTGTGTCCTACTCTAGGGTACTAGACTAGTCAGGTCAGCTGATGGTGTGGGAATAAGTCTTTTTTCCAAAGACGGTGTTGATTGTATAACAGGAAGGGTAGGAAGTAACTAATTACATTTCTCAATACTTTAACAAACCTTACATTTTTATGCTTCTATTTCTCAAAGTAAGGTAAACAGTACCTAAAACCCAGGTTTTGGAACTGCACCAGTTTTGACTAAATAAATAAATCAACCAGCCTGAGCAGCCTTACGTATTGGTCTTTTTTTTGTATCAGGACACCTTGTCGTGTGTCTATATTCTGTGTACAGAATCTCCTTGTAACCTGTTAAAACTCACATCATACAAGTACAATATTGCACATAACTTAAATTCCTCAAGGAGCCTTGCAGCGTGTTTCCACGTGACCCACCTTTCCCTCTGTTGCACATTTGTCTAAGCAGATTTGCCAAGGGTGACAATGCTATTCTTACCAAGCTTTGATCAGAGTATTACACCACCAACAGACAGAGTGGAGAAGTCTGCTCTCTACAACAGGCAGAGTCAGACTGAGCCAACCCAGAGGAGCGCATGCAGAAAGTAGGACTTCTCCCCAGAGGAGGTTTCAGCGCCGCGAGGCAGCTGAGCTAAACGGAGTGACACTGTGTCACTGTCTGACACACGGGGAAGACACAGAAAAATCCCGTCACACTCGGGGCTGTGTGTATTCACACATCCATGCAGGTAACACAACCAGGCATTCAGGAACAAACCAATAAGCAATATTGGATTTATTCAAAACCACGTTTTAAAATGTTGACATTTTTTAATCTGTGCTTTCTTGGAAGTTTGTTGATTTTATAAACACAAAGTCCCTTGTGTATTATAAAACGTCATATCATAAAAGTAAAAACACTGAAAACAACAGCATTGTAAGTCAATTTCTGTTGCCTGACAGGGAAGAGAAAGGCTTTTATGTTTATACAAGAGCAGCTGACGCGTCTATCTGCCAGCAAACGGGTGTGAGACATGTCTAGGTGACTGATGTGCTTTGAAAAGCTGCAGTCATAAAGTGAGTGTGCGCACGAGTGAGAGTGAGACGTGTATAGAGGAAATATACTTTTCGTCTTTACATTAAACATTTACCATTTTTCTTTTTAAGTCCCTTTATTACAGATATGGTCAGATTCAGCGTGGCCCTCTGAGCAAACAGCAAAAAGAAAGAAACACAAGAACACGTTGGCAAAGGAAGAACAATAACTGATCAGTTGAGGATGAAACAAGGTCAACTCACTTGTAGATAAAGGTCGTTTCTTTGACGGAAAAACCATACCAAAAGAAAATATTGCAACTACACATGGATTTTACTCTGAAACTCAGAATAAGCATACGGACATATAACTCCAAGTTAAAGTGTTATGTAGCCTATAGCTGGTTAATTATCTCAATGTACATACATGTTAAAGTTATTACAGTCCTATTCTATACTGTAACAAGCATTAACTTAAAACAGTGAGATGCTGAATTTGATGGCAGAACTCCAAGAGAAAACCCTTTTTTTAAATGTTACTTTACTATGTTACTATGTTACTAATTGTTTGCATCATCTGGTTAACTCAAACCTAAATGTTTACTTTACATAGTTTTAACAGCTAATTTTCACAAACATACATATCTAATATAATAATATAATCTTAAT
>JAVQJD010011376.1:0-29407 GCA_036023655.1 Nannoperca australis
CACACACACACACACACACACACACACACACACACACACACACACACACACACACACACACACACACACACACACACACACACACACACACACACACGCACACACGCACACACACACACACACACACACACACACGCACACACACACACCTACAAACACTTCTACACACACTGCATGTGTCAACATGCACTGAATAAACAGTCCAGTTATTCATGCAAATAATGCAAAGCAAACATTCTTTTGTTTCTGTTTAAATACAGCATAGCATAGCATTCTTGTTGTATGTAGTTGTAACCTGTATTTCCTTCTTTCAAACATGGAAACGTTTACATTTGTCTTTTAGTGTTCCTACAGTATCTTACTGGCTGCCAATCATTCGCTCCTGATGAAGCATTTCCGTAACAGTGACTTGATATATTTTATCTTAGAAAGTAAAGTTCGGGCACATTTAAATGTACAAATATCAATCAATCAATATCAGCAAACCAGGATGTTGCTAATTTAGTCATCTGCTTCTGTCAGACTTGAGCTGATCGAGAAGCTGTCACACACTCTTCTCTTTACATGGGAGGTTACACACACACACACATACATGCTCCTGTCCATGCAGTATGTGTGTATCTAGATACGCATGATAAAATGCAGGCACAGCCACACAGGATTACAACATCTGTTCATAATACTTTTATACAGCATGTGTATTCAAGAAAGAGAGCTGATAGTTACTTGATCACCTTGTTCACTTGAACACGTTGCAGCCGTGCATTGTTTGGGTATTTGTGAGTGTTTGTCCAAAAGTGCAGCAGGGTGACAGACAAAAAATAGAGGGATAAAGAGAAGAGAGTAGAGAAAAGTAAGAGGTGAAAATGGTTTGTGTACAGGGTGAAGGTGGATAATAACCGTGTTCTTATCTCTGCCCTGCTGCTTCGTGAGCCCCCAGCCTCCAAAAGAGCAACAGCACGAGGCAACAAGCTGCTCCGGCCTCCCTGTGATGAAATGAAATTTCTACTGTCACAGGGATCGTGTTTCTACAGGTCAGAGCACTCTGTGACCTTCACCGTCTCCAGCACATGGATTGTCAACACAAAGCTCCATTGGCCTGATATGAGCACACACACACACACACACACACACACACACACACACACACACACACACACACACACACACACACACACACACACACACACATACATACAAACATCCTCACTCGTATGCACCTTGCCTATTTTGGCGATACGGTTCAGCAATCAGCAGATCCTGATGCTCTATGGTTAAAAAACAAGGTTGTTGTTTTAAAAAATATTTTGGCTGGATATCAGGCAGAGAGTCGGAATACATAGGAAACACACAACGTGATTCCAAAATAAATACAATTATTCAACTTAAGTATATATGGTATAACCAGGTAACACTTTACAATTTACTACACAAAAATGTGAGTCGTTACTAAGGAACAAGAGAGGAACAAATCAGGAACGACTTGATAGTTAATGAATCGTTAATGAGAATTGAGAACTATATAGTAGATAATGATGAGTAATTAGAGAACAGACTGGAAGATACTATATTAATGAACCATTAGGTAGTATCTGTGAATTGGAATAACGACCACTTTCTTCATAAGTCGTTCCTGATTAGCTCTAAACTAGTAGCCATTAATAAATTACAAATTACTTAATAATTAGTTACTTTGTTTGTGTGCTCCCAAGTAAAGTGGTACAATTCAGTCCTTTGTTACTTTATGATTATCTGACCATTACTTTATGGAAGTGTTGACTGGACTTGATTGAAATACTTTAATAGCTGTATAGTCTATAAATAGTTAATAATGAGCATGTGCGTATGTGATGCATGCAACAGCGAGTTGTCATTTGGAATTAGGGGATGCACTTTATAATCGAGACATCTGGGAAGTGCAGTGCAATTTAAGACCTATAATCATATATATATATATATATACCAAGTCCTTTCACATTATATTATTTGGGATTTGTATTAGCATCGTCACCTTGCTCAAGTATGTTCAATGAAGTTTGAAGGTGTTGTGCGTGCAGTCAATGATATACCACTGAACTCTTGTGGATATTTTTCAGGGGGAATTTCCCTTGTGGAACAGGACCCTGGACAAGCTGGTGGAGCGGCTGCTCGGCTGCAGGTTCACACACCAAAAGGTGGAGTGGAGAAAAGCTGCAATCAACAACAAACCTGTCGACAAGATTTATGGCACACTGCTTATTGTTAGGAGTTCATATTTGAACTTTTGGATGGAGGCTTGTGTGCACTTTAAACACAGTTACACATATACAGTAATATAGAGACGTTTTAACGAAATGTCCTCACTTCTCAAAGCTGTCCTCACTATCAAGGCCAAAAACTCAAATTGCACAATTGCTCAAATAAGCACACAATTATATTACAATACACGTGAGTACATATGATTATGAATTGACCCTTTTATATGATTTGATACTTTGGAGGCTCCCAAACTTAATCATATCAACTGTCAACAGGACAGCTCAACCTCTGTAGTGCTGCTCTGTATTGAGAAGTATTTTTGTGATCTTTTACTTGATCCCTCACAAGAAACAACAAGTGCCACCGGCTATGTCTCACCAGGAAACCGGATTGTACAGTTGGGGTTATTTTTAAACCCAAGCAAAGTCTTTCTCCTCATCTGTTGTGACAGCTACAAGACCACAGGAGAAAACATGCTATCACCTGACGAGAGAAGAAGTCAAGGTACAGTAGCCTGGATGAGCTAAGCAGGGAGCAGAAAAATAAAGTTGTAAAAGGTTGGCTGAAATTGATGGTGGAAAATAAGCTTTTTTCAGCTTCAGATGATGGTTTGGACACACAACCCTTCATCGCTGTTCAGCGATCATGCATTAGAGGCAGGAAGGTATGCAATAAGGTTATAGGGGTTATTAGTGATTTTGCTGGATTTCTCTCCTCCTCTATTTTCTTTCTCAGGACTTAATTTCCCTTCTTCACTTTTTCCAAACACAAGATACCAAAGATAGGAAACCCAATCCTTTGGAGCAAATATTTTAAACATATATTGTAACTTTCTGGTGTTGTGCTCATTCATTGCTGTTTCCCCTGGTTAGAGAAACAATTGACCCATCAGAGCTTAGTAGGTTGCAGTAACAATGGAAATGTAATCTTCCTTCATAGCTAGCTACGTAGCTACCCTGCTAGATTCATGAAAAATGAATGAACTGGAAAATGGCGTGAATGAAATAACAAATAAACATTTATTTTATCAATCTGAAGTTAACTCCTTCCAGCAACCACTTCAGCAGCTCCCATGTCAACTGATGATGGATGGAATGGGGCAATTCAGAACAAAATAACAGGCTAAGAGTTTATACTATCTAGTATAAAGTCACCAAATCCACTACATATAAATCCAGATGTTGAACTACATTGGCTCTGAAGAACACACATAAAACTTATATTCGAAAGCTTTAGGAGTCGCGATGGATAAATCTGACTCACCTTCTTTCTCCCTTTTCCTTTCTTTTCTCCCTCTCTGTCTGCCGTGATGAAAGAGCACCCTCAGACTACCCACAAAAGATCCTATTTGTTGTCCCTGTTCCACAATGTGAGCAGTCTTTGTTTGAAAGTAGTCTTTCCATCAGGGCTATACAAAAGACTCCTTTACAATGTGGTATAGGAGGAAGACAGAGATTTAAGGAGAAAAGGAAGAAAAGCAGCCAAAGAGAAACAGATGAAAGGTGAAGAAAGGTGTGCTGAAAAACTAAGAGGAAAGAAGGGATAAAAAAAAGAAGAAGCTAGAGGCGAGATTGGGGCCCCATGGCACTCCCGGCTCAAAACTCTTTCTATTATCTTTGGTGCTGGTCTGAACAAAAGGTTAGGGAGAACAGGTTTGCACCAAACCCCAGGGTGATTTAATACGGATCTTGAATCAGAGCCTGCAGATCAATGACCACATGGGAATAGGAGACTGGGACATTTTTTCTCTTCCTCTACATGAGGCAATGGTTTCTCTCTTTTTCTCTGTTTTCCAAAGGCTGCAACCAAGCAGGTCTTTGATGGATCTACCAGAACCACGCTGGCTGGGTCCTGTGAGAAGTCTCCTGCCACTGGCTGAATGAAATCTCTTTCTGAGAAGGCAATAAAGCAGGTTTTGGGACTGTTTCTGCCTCTGTCGTGGACAAATCTTTCAAAATGTCTTGCATTCACTTGTTGACTGTCAGAGTTCAGCGTTCAGCACAGACAGACAAACAATTTCCTTTGGAATGTTAAAGCACCTGCTTCATTTACCTGCATTTCAAGGGCAACTCAATTGAAAACAAGACTTCAATGGAGGTATGGAGTTCAAGCATCTTGTAATCAGTCTGTCTCTGAGTTACAGGGTTTTCTGGGCATGAAGAAAGTTCAGTTTGAATTTTTTAAATGTTGTTTTGTTGTATGCTGTAAGTACCAAAACAACTTTCCCTACCTTGTCTTGGCAGCAGAAATCAAATAAAACCAAAACTATCTGCATGGCCTGATAACAGTTTAAGTGCAATACCTACAATAAGTGTAATTATAATCAGCTACATTGACCCTTTTAATAGTACACAGTGAAGTAGAGGTCTTCATATGTTCACTTTGGTCTAGAACATATTGACAATGGGACCCTACCCGACTGAATCAGACTGCATGTCTGTCCACATTATGTGGACCCAGCCTAGTCATGGGTCGGGTCCTTGTTACTTTGCTGGAACCAAGTGGACCAACCAACAGACCGACATTGCCTATGTCTACAGCCACGCTACTAGCATGGCTAAAAACACCCACAGTGCTATTTTACCTATTCATTTCTTTGATATCTACATCCACACACATAACACATATAATTGACTTCCTCTGAATAATATCACAACTTGAAAGGTGTTATTTCTCTGAGCTGGTGACACTAATCTGAATGTACACTGTATGCACTGCCTGTTTGTCTGATGATCCGCCCTCTGTATAGTTACCTTTATTTATCAACCATTAAGAAAATTATATTTTAGTCAAGTAAACAAGGGTAAAGTTCAGAGGGAATCTTTCAAATCTCCTCTAATGAGTTTGCCTTTCCTTGAATCTGCCTGTCTAATCAATGATGGGAGTCTTAATACACTACAATGGTCTATGGATTAGTGAAGGTATTTAAACATTGGCTTTAATTAGAGCTTTGCCTTTAAAGCTTCTTGTGTTGGGGGGGACGACTGCAGCTGACCAGTCCAGAAGAGGCGTGAAGGACAGAGAAAGAAAAAGTGAAGAGAAAAGAGAGAAAAAAGTGAAAGGATGTCGTGTGGTGATGAATCAAAGTCACCTTGTGGAGGTCTGACCACTCATTAGGCTGAAAGAATAGAACATGCTGCCCTTTGCCCTGAGATACATTTGTCCCGTTGTCCCAGAAATTAATGAACTGGGTCTTTCAAAACCATATTTTGGGTTCAGCTGAAACTCGTGATTGTGTCAAGGGTAACAAAATGAACAATTATCAAACAAGGCTGTCCTCAGTGTTTTCCTGACTAGTGACCCCTTGTGCAAATATTATCTGTCCTCTCTCACAAGCAAATGCAGAAGTAGCAAAGCAGCATCACATTGATTTTACCACTGCAAAACTTCTTAGAGGGGGTGCACGTTATCCATAGAGGTGGCAGGTCAGAAGAAACGTACATATTTTAACAATGATATGAGCTGTTTGAGAATGCTGGAACAAACCATTAAATGTTGTCTCAATGGCACCAAATGAGAGCACTACAAAAACTGACATCTGTTATCGGAGTGTTTATAATTTAGAATGGCTACTTTCAAATATTATATATTATTATATACAATTAGATATTGTGTTTCTTTAGTATAATTGATGTTGCCCTTAATCCATTTCAAGATATATATAGTGTCTCAGTCCAGTATATCATAAGTGATAAGTGTGATATATAAACAAAATAATGAGCACTGGATAAACGGCTTTCCATTGATTAAAACTGTCGTGGTGAAAGGTGAAAGAAGGTTCAGGTATTGGAATCTCATGAAGATCATTTATGATGACCTCCATTTATCTTACTTGGTCTTGCTCTGTTTAACATGCTGCCATAATGTAATCAGCATCGTCCTAGAAATGCTGCTTGTACAGCAGCATGCTTTTAATTTTAAATTACTTCTGAGATACACCTCACCTCTGAGATGTACAGTGTGACTGAGCAGTTGTTGTATAATTCTGATGTACTATATTTATTTTATTTAAGAAAGGACAATGCACATTAACTATCATGGGCTCATAGGTTCATAATGTAATGTGCCAGATTTAGCCATACAGACTCATTACCATGTTCAGTCCCTGGCAGGTTGATGGCATATAAAAATCATTAAAAGAAAACATACAAAAGCACATAGGTACATAAGGACAAACAATTAGTAAGACAATAACATACCTGCTACTCCAGAATATGACAGCATACTACTGTAAAATTACGTCTTTACTACATTTCTTTGGATTTGGTCATTAAGCAGCACATGAATACATTTCTTTGAAGACATTCATGCTCCCCAGAGGATGAAACTTTTCCATATTGGACACTAATTGAGCTATCCTGCTTTCCACCCAAGTTATCTCAAAATCTAACAACCAGATTATCAAGTCATTTGCTCAGTTAGATTGTGCTCCCAAGGGGATACGCCCCCTTTAGATTGTAATATATGCATGCCATCCCCAGATCAAATATTTTTAAATCCATTACCTGTAAATCTCTAAAAATAGCAAATGCCACAATGTATAAAATACTAAGATGTACAGAATATTCTAATGAAGTGAAACAAAGGCAATATCATTGTTTTCTCCACAAGGTGATGAGACCTATTTGATGATTCAGGTCACTCTATATATCTGCCGAGCAGAGCAGAAATGCTTTAAAACGTATCTTAAGAGCCACCTCTTGTGTTCACTCAACCTGACTCAGAGGCCTTGCTAAAACATGGCACTGAACTGTTCCCTTCAAAGTACTTCAGGACCACAGGCAGGTACTCCCCAACGGCACAATATTGATCCCCTCATCAGCCCAGACCTTCCCCTGCCAGCCTGTTTGCCTTCATTTAAATGACCTCTATAAAGCATCTACATCTAATCTTAATTAGATATTGAAGTCCGTTAATTAAAACATTATCTCTGGTGAAACACAGCTGGCCAGTCTGACGAGTTAATCAATGAGGATGAGAGGATGCTGTCTGCTGAAAGACGTGAGGGGAAGAAACTAAAACACATACTCCATGCTCGAGTGTGTCAAATTAAAATGTTAAGAGGATTTGAGTTGCATGTCCTGCATTTTTGTTCTTTCTTGTTGAGTGTCAACAGACAAACAACATGCTAAATCCAATGACACAGATAGTTGTTCCATGTCATTTTATGAGTGATATAAGTTACTCTTTAGTGACTACATGGAATTATAGGTTAGCAACAAACAGATCTGGGGTTTTTTTTCAACTTATTGCTTGCTTATCTCATTTCTCACTTTCATTCTTGGTTGTTCATCTCCTTACTTGTTTTGTAGCTTATTTGCTCTCTACCGGTAATTGTCATGTAACTCTGTCCAGATGTTTTCCAGCTTTTGTTATATAATTTAACAAAAACTCCTCTGTATTACTCTTTAGCCATATGAAAAATACTGTAAGCTTCAATACAAGAAATTTTAAGAATACTTACAGTGAAAAAATGTTGGAAAAAACTTTTTTACAGGGTATGATGCTTGAAAAACACTATTGTAAATAATGCAGTCCAATCACCGAAATATTGCTAAAGCATGTCTACTCACAGACTCTAATTTGATTGGCTCTTCTAGCTGATATTCCATGAGTTTCCACAGTGCAGTTGCAATCTATTTCTTTTGATGACCGCGAAGGCAACAGGAACAGAGGACTACCAGTGGAAATGCACCCTCAGCATAAGCAACCAATCAACTCAAATTGAACCACGGTTTCAATCTGGGTTGTATTCTTCGAAGCAATCAATGTCAAACTCAGACAAATTCAACAGGTGAACTCACAGGGAAACTCATTTAATCACATTGTCCTTTCATCTTCCACTGCCTGCAACAACCTCAATCATCAGTCATCATATTGAACAATTCAGTCCAGGAAACTTTGGTGGGTGCTGTCACGGAGCATCCACTAAAATCATAAAATACATAAAAGCCTGTTGCACCCTTTTTCATCGGTTTTAGCGTTTTTATGTTCAGGTTTTTATATGAAGTGATGCTGGCAATTATGCTGGCAATTATTAGTTCTAATAGGCAGATAAATGTCTTGCTGGCTGCTCTGTCTCACGTATCAAAGACTGTTTTGTTCACAATCAGCCTCTCCTCCCTGGGTTTGACACATAGGACCTTTCAATCATGGTGATAAAATGTTTATCGCCAAGAATCATGGGTATACAAATCGTCTAGTGCAGTGATAGCTACATTTTTTGTTGGTTTCAGGACTGGCTGGGAAAAAGAGAACAGACTCTTGCATCCTGACTCCTTAAAGTACAATAGTATCAATGTACCTTTGTAGAAGGGTCTCAATTCCAAACTGCCCATTTTAAAGTGCTCATTAGCCATAGATATAGAAGAAGATTGTGGCAATACACAAAAACTACAGTACAAACCTCCACTGTGTGACTGTAAGCAAGAGAGAATGTGTGTTTAAAGAAAAGGTATCCTTGGATGATAAAATGCAGATTATTCAGTGACATATGACAGAATTATAATGTAGAGACAGTGTTTTGCATTCTTTGATTGTAGCTTCAGATGTTTTGAATGAAAGCCATCGTGTCCTTTTTGTCTGGAGGTAGGCGGTGCATCGTGTGACTCATCTTGAGCTGTCATCCTTGAAAATGAAGTAAACATATAACGCCAGCGCAGGTGTTGAAGAAGCAGACAATGATCGCAGCTCACAGTTCTCGTGTTTGGTTCACAATTAACTAACTTTACTTTTTCATTTTTTACCCACTTTATAATTTTTATTGTTTATGTGACTTTACAGCAACTTATTGGGTGCCGCACCAAACCTCTGTCACACTGCATAATGTATTTAGCCCACAAAAGTCAGGAACATCTTTGCTAGAAAATCAGATGATGTAGGCAAAACAATCACGATTAATTCTGAAATGGGCTATTCTGCATAATGAGTACTTTGACTTTTGGTACTTTTTGTAAATTTAGATGCTAATACTTGGATTATTTATATTGTTACTTTTTGTAACAGAACTTCCACTTAAGTAATATCACAGTGTAAAAGTACTTCTTCCACCACTGCATTTAGGCAAATTCAGCCAGAGACAGACACACTCATAATGTGCTGTAATATTGCTGCATTGAAATCTCTTCTGATTCCATTCTATGTTCACTTTTTGGCCTTTATATCCCTTTCTGTAACCACCCAGTAATAAAGGTGCAGATTGTTTTGCCCCATCTTCTCTCTACCTGTATTGTCTGATGGAAATGGGGAATCTTCCTAAAAGCACTCATGTTTGAAGTAATAGTCGCCCTGTGTCTCCAGGGTGTTGCTCAGGTGCTGCATTTCTTCTTTCATTTCCCTGATATGTTCCGGATTTCAGGAAAATTACCACCCGTCCTTGCTGACGACAATTTGTCTGGTATGACTCCACAACAAGCACTCGTGCTCTGCTTCCTGATTTCACCTGAGTTTCTGATTGAAATCTGTGGATGCAGGACAGCAGTAAGGATTGCTTTTTGATGCCATATCATGCTATTCATTTGTAATTGTTGGCCTGATAAAGAGCTGTGCCATTGATCTTCCGTCCCATGCTAAATAAAATAATGTGTTTGCCGTGCGACTTAAAAAGATCCACACACAAAAAAAGATAAAAAAGCTTCAAACGTCTTTTTCTATTTTTAATTTTATACTCACAGAATCTGTCCCCCGAGCTTTAAAAGTAAAAATAGCAAAATAACTTTGACACTTTTTGTCTTTTTTTGATGTGCAGACTTTTTCTTAATCTTCCTATTCAAAGAACTGCTGGCTTCGTGCACCCCAAAAATATCTGTTGAGCACATTGGCTTTGTCTAAATATTTGTCAATCAACTGTATTAAGTGCAAATGATAGAAAGTAATTCATTGTGATTTAAATAGAAATCTACAATGAAGTTTGGCTTTTAAATATGCATGTGGTATTACAGACACATTCTGGACTTTGATAGTTTGATAAATACTTATATACATACACACAATTTCAAACATGTACAGCCAACATACACACACAATATTCTGCACTGCAAAGTCATGAAGATGAAACTCAACAGACATGTTCTAAAAACTTCAAAAAGTGTCTTTGAAGGCAAAAGACAAATAAATAAATTAAAATACACCTAAAAAAAACTCTGCAGCCTGTCTCAGCCTGGTGTGCACTGTGATCCCCAGTTTGCTGCCAGGTGGTTGAATGCCCATTAGTCTCCCTGTCTGCTCTGCTCTGCCAGCTTCAGGCTCAACAGGCGCTACAGAGAGAATAAATTATGATCCACCCACGGGCTATCTGCCTTTCTCTGGCCCTGACTCACCTATTTACACTAGCCTTGCGCTTGGGGCAAATTGCATTTCCCCTTCAAATGTTTGCCTTTATTAATGTTGTGGAGCATGGTAATTAATCTCCTCAACAAAGGTACCATCTGCCTGACCCAAAAAATGGAATTATGCTTTTCCGTCCTGTGATTAAGATGAATATCACATGTGGAGTGAAAAACAGCTTTAACAGAGGAAAACAGAGAAAACGCTTGTTGAGAGATGAGCCATCGCCCCTTGCCTGTCCTCCCACTTCTCCGCCTCCCCTCTCACTCTTATTTTTATCCTTCTTCTTCACCACCCTCCCCCACGCAGCACACCTCTGCACTGCGGCGTTAGAGCATGTGGGGACGGATAAACCTGCGGTAATGAAAATGAATGTTCCCACTTGGAGCTCGATAGAGTTCCATTATGAGGTGTATTTGTCGGGGGGGGGGGGGCAGGGTGCCAGGCTCCGGGACCAGTTTTCCTTGGCTCTCTCCAGGCCAGCTGTGGTGAAAACTCCAGCGCCGGCTAATCTAGCAGAGCAGCGCTGCCTCGACCGGGTCCACAACTGTCTTGCTTTCTGTCACTTTCCTGCTGTTTTGTTTTTCTGTCTCTCTCTGCTTCTGTGCAGCCTCCCTGATCAAATTGAAAAGTCTCTTGCCATTGCTGTCTCTCCTTTCTCTGTCTTTGTCTATTCTGTCTTGATGTTCCTCTCTCTGTCAGTGTATGTGTCTGTGTTTTTCTAATTCTAGCCCATCACCACATCAGGGGGGGAAGAAGAATCAGCTTGCAGGGCTTCATTCATCTGTCCTCAGAGTGTATCTCATAGAGATTTGATCAAATTTGGGGGAACTATGCATCTCAACACTGGCAATTTGTAAATTACAGCACAATGATTTCTCCAGGGGCCAGTAGTTCATGTTTTTGTTCATCTACACGACACCTCTGATCATATTGTGATCACTGATATTGACAAAATGTCGGCTGTCCTACTTTTTATGTAGGCAGGTGTGATAAAAACAAAACAAACTTGTCATATTATATTTATCATACTGTCTACTATAGTAGACATCTGCATTAACAATGCCAGGTGGAGTTATAGAGATACATTTTGACACTGCTGTTCATTTTTGTTTAATCAAAACTACAGAATTGATGGCCATTGATGCCTCAACAACGTCAATAACGCCACCACCAAATATATAAAGAGCATGTCACAATGTAATTTTAGGGACTGTATAAAAATAAACCTGCTTAACAAACTAAACACTTTCACATGTGTTGCCCTTTTTCACATTTCTTATCATACCTGTAATTGAAGATTTCATTTTCAATATTGTCACTTTTTCAGCGTGAAGACGCTGCATACTCAATACCTGCTTAGAAATAGCATGCAGTATGGAGCAGGAACATAGAAATGGAAGTCTGCTGTTTAATGTACGGCAGAATCCAGTTTAAAGTTGCATTTCTGTCCTCTACTGGTATGTTGTCTTTATATCTTTCTTTTTTTTAAAGATATAGCATTGGCAAATTGCTTTGAATTGCTCTGAACAGTTGCATGTGTAAATTGGAACATCAATTTGTTGCACGTGCAAGTCAAACATGAAAAGGTGAAGGCTGAGGTTGAGGGGGGAAGGAAAGAAACTGGGACGCAGTGTTTGTTGCTTTCCTGGCCTCCTCCTCTCTGTCCCTGCCCCCCTTCTCGTCCTCTCCTCTGTCTTTCTTGCATTCTCCTACTTTCCCTCTTGTCATTCCACTTGTGCGTCCCTCTTCTCTCATTTGTTGTGCGTTTGGCAACTAAAAAGCATCTCTTTCTTCTGCTTTCTTCTTCATGTTCCTTTCATCTTCCCCTCTCTGTTTCTTTTCCCTCCCTTGCTTCACCCTGGCATTCAAACCTCTTTAAACAGCTGAGGGGAATCTGCTGGAGCTCCTGTTACAGCTGTTGATCTAATAAAGACCCTTTAGAATGATAGTGGAAACATCAAAGTCCACAGATACGATAAAAGCCACAGAAAGTATTGAACAGAGGCACATTATTTTATTTATGAATAGAATTTGCACTTATAGATATGTGGGTCAAGTTTAAACCCACAGGTAATGATGTAAACCTATTTAACAACTTTATGTAGAACGGTTGAGGTGCAGCATGGTTATAATGATCTCTGTGCAAACACACACACATTTTGATGCTAATCATATGCAAAGAACTTCTTTAATTAATCACGTTTAGCAGAGTGATACAATCCCTTTGCCTTTAGCTATATTCCAGACCCTAGAGATGTTGGTTTACACACCCACCCACCCACACACACACACACACACACACACACACACACACACACACACACACACACACTCACGCAAACTTTCATCACAGCCTATTACCAGCTATGATCCCGTCATGCGTCAGCCATGCCATGGGGAAACATTTGTGCGTTTACTGGAAACCGATGCCAAAGTTCCTGTCTGGTTGCTGGATCCATCCACCTCACCAGCCCGACCATCCAGCCAATCCAAAAGCTGCTGGCTCCGAGCACCTCATCAGATCTCTGAAGCCTCGTCAATAATTGAGCTCTCACAAATCATTTATAAGACAGTTGTTTACGCGGAACACACCGGCAGTCGCACAGCACTGCTGTGAGCAAAGCCTTGTCTGCTGACCTCTGTTTTTTTCATGTTTTTATATGTTTTTCTGTCATGTCACTTAATAAGACATTGTGCTTGACGGAGCAGGATGTAACCTGGATTTGAACCTGGCTGGAAAGGAAATGTTGCTGGGCAAGCTAGAGAGAGAGTTGAGTGTCTTATAGCTTCCTGCAAAATAAAAGTGTGCATAAGCATTAAAAGGTTCATACAGTTTCTATACTGTGTGTGCATGTGTTTGTATGGATTAGTACATGCTGCCTCTGTGTGTGTGTGTGTGTGTGTGTGTGTACTCTCATACTCTGAAGTACAGTATGAGAGATAGAGAATGTCTGCTCAGAGGAAGCCAGGTCTCACACTTGGATGCATCCTGCTGTGATGGTAATAGGAATGGACAGAAATCTGAGCCAGACACTGCTAATGGTTCTCTCAAACTGGGAGGGATGGTGACCCCAGTACACTCACTCTCTCTCTCTCTCTCTCTCTGTGTGTGTGTGTAACACAGATCTGCTCTCTGTCCAAACTACCTTTCTTTCCAGGTATCATTTGTCCTCTGCTATCTCCTTCTCTCACATCCTTTATCAATCTCCATCTCTCTTTCCATCGGCGTTTCTTTCAACCGGTTTCCCCTCAGTATCTTCTTGTGTTGTTCAGTGATTTTAGTTTTTCTATTCATCCTTCCCTTCTGTCCATTAATCTTGACTCAATCCACCATTATGTTTCTCAGCCGCTTAATTCCCACTAATAATTTTGTGTGTGAATAGAAACAGAAGGGGAAGGCGCAACAAGAGAGACGTCAGAGACAGATATATATGAGGTGACTCAGCATTACCAGAGCATTAATGTTAATAGTGAAAATTTATATCTTCCTAGCAGAAACTCTTGCTGTAGGCCAATAAATGTGATTAAGTCTTTGTTGACTCTGACTGGAGGCTGTTTTTTAATGGTGAGCCGCAGGCTGTATTTAAAACTGCCTTCTAGCAGTATGTACTGATTTGGCCAAAATGTAACATGTAGTATGCACTATGCAAACAACAGCAAAATCTACAATATACCAAAAATATCTCCAGTATCTTCAGTATGCATTGGAACAGCCTAGCTCACCTACCATATCCCACAATGCAAAGCGCTGGCGGTGGTTTGCCAATAGCTGATTGTTTACTTGTGCTTTCTAGCCCGGCCTCGCATACTGCAAAATAAATCGATTTGACAGTTTCGTATTGCATACTACTACAAAAAGCAGCATGTATGCAGTACATATTGCATACTGCGTTCATCTGTAGTACATAGTAGGCGGTTTCTAATACAGAACTAGTCTGACTAGCTGCTCAACTATCTCTCTTCCAGAGGTATCCCGTTTTTTGGGGGTGTCTTAAGTTTGGTTGGCAAATTTATCAAACACACAAATTGCCTCATGGTTTATTGGGACACCTGATGTAACTGAGTCATCGTTAATGCGCTTTTTCTGCTATGACAAGTCAAAATGTCTACTGCGGAACTACAGCTTTGATGTTGACATGATAGTAACAAGTCAGAGTTCCCGTGTGACATGAACGTACCCAACATAGCAGCAAACTGCAGAGTATTCCCCCACAATGAGCCTCAACATTAGACTTGTTCAGAGAAAGCCTGTAGACAACAGGATCTGTCACTATTGTTTCTCACGTGTTTTACAGGGACAATTCAGTATAGCAAAATTGTAGTACAAGACCACCTTGTGTGCTACAGATTTAGGCTTAAAGTTGCTGACACTTTTTGTAAAAACATGAACCTCTGTTTAGTGGCAGTATTTTTCTTTCCACACTTCGGATGGTAGTGTCTGCTTTACTGCTTTATTGTGGTGTTGCCTGACTGACAGTCCATCACTTTAGAGAGATTGTTAAAGTCCATGTTTGGGAAAACTCTTCTCTTCCTCCTCAATGTAACCTGAGTTCACAATAGCAGCATCTCAAGTAAAGTGCATTAGTAACATCAGGTTACATAAGTACCACTTGCATCAAACCCACTGTCCTTACTGAGGTCATTAAGAACATTCACCATATAGCACTAAAAGGAGCAAACAAGCTTTCATATTATTCTCTTCATTTCTAAATGCCAGCAGCAGTAGGGCACATAAAGTGACTGAAAACTTAAGAAAGAAAAAGTGATTATATAACTTGGCATAGATGACCATATGGCAGTCTTCCTCTGTTGAATTTAAATGATGCACCTGAATCAACTTTTAGAGTAATGCATAAAACTGGATTTGTTTGTCCCAATCAATGCAGTTTGAGAATCTGCCAAAGCAGTGCAGGACTGAGGCGAATCAATCTGCCGAGCTGCGTGGAATACTAGAGCAAGCTGTGTGGTCACGCTGACAGATAAATGCCGACACCTCCAGCAGGAATTTGACTCACTCCAACTCAAATAAGGCTCGCTGACTGCCGCAGTGTCCCACAGAAAAACTCTCCTGCTCTGCAAACAAATGCATCCTCTCACAGAAACGGACACGATGAACACATCACAGCATAATTAGGATGTAATCAAATTACAAAAGGAGAACATACAGTATTCTATTGGTTTGTGAAAATGAAATGTGCTACAGACAGAGGAGAGGTGCAAGAGAGCTAGACAAGAACAGTTCATTGCTTTTCAATATGCGTCATTTCTAAATAGTATTAGCAGCGATGGTAATATTGACTTTTCCTCTGCAGTTTAATTAAACAAGGAAGTTGTGCTTGTGCAAGTGTTTATTTCTTGAGCATGTATGAGCTGGTGTAACCGCCAAGCTCATGGTCAACAAAGAAAGAGGCTAATTTCATTTTCATATCCTCCTTTTTTATTGTCTTCTTTATGCGGGGTTGAGCCTGAGGCGACAGAATGAATTATTATTCTTCTCTGTCCATATTAAGCCCACTGCACATAAACATTTCATTAATTTCATCTTATGAATGCACTCTTTCTTATCTTGGTCCCTGATGTTTTTTTTTCTGGAGTCGTTCGTTTGTCATCGGCCTGAGTTTAATTTATTCATTATCTGTTTCCTCTTTGAAAGAGGATGCTGATTGCAGGTTTTTGCACGAATCTTTTGCAATGACTATGCAACCGTGGGCACATTTTCTTTTAGGGCAGAAATTTGAATGCTTTAAATAAGTAAGAACTGTGATATTTTCTTAGAGCGTGCAATGATATATCAACAGGCAGCAGAGGATAAGGTGAAATAGCAAAAAGCTGAAGCTGTTATAACTATAAGTATTTACAATAAATGCAGCAGAATGGATCAAAATCGGAACCATTGCTCTGAATTCTGAATTCTGTAAGCCAATTAATTTTAATGACCAAACTGGACCTCGCAGATGAAGATGGAAAGATTATGTTGGGGGGAAGAGATGAGTTTTTGGGCTAATATAGAATATGTAAGAAGGAGCTGAAAGGTCTGTCCTTGCTTTTGAAATTAATTGATTTATTGATCAGCTTATAGAATGCGAATGAACTGTGAAAGACACCCAACACAACCTCTGAGAGCCCAAGGTTATTTTGTCTGACCAAAATCCAAAGATTTTCAATTACATTACAATTTCATAAAACTAAGAAACATTTGAGAAGCTGAAACCAATTAATGTTTGCCAAAATTACTTGCATTTAATTGAAAACAAACATTTATCTGACATTAATATATAGGGGATTGTACAACCATAGTAGAACAAATGTCCCAGGCTGTCGTTGATGTCGCGGTTATATGGTATGTGTCTTAACCAATCAGCTATCAAGATGCCCCTAATTGGAAACAGTTTCTTGGTCAATTTTCTTGATGGACTAATCGTTTCAGCATTGTATACCAGCAACAGTTCACACAAAACGGCACTCTGACTGCACTCTGGTTGGTGCTGAGACAGAAAAAGACAAAGCCCATGGAGATGAGCAGGTTGTACCTGAAACTTCTCCTACATGTATAGAATCAATTATTTACTTACTGAACATAATAAATGCAGAACTCTCACCAGAATATCTGGGGGAAAATAATTTGCGTTATATGAAGTGTCCCAAAAGACTTTTACGCTTTTAGTGACAAAGCCCTCTGGTGGCCGTAGTAATTATGACGGGAGCAAGGGAGGAGGTCAGTTTACATTATACTTTGTGGGGGATGGATGGGTCGACAAAACATCGGACTACACAGAGACAGCTGTTGGCTTCCTGTTTCCAAACATCAGTTAACTTTTAGGCATGAATACTATTATTATAACCACGATGATAAAGGTCCCCTAACCTTAACAAAGTACTTCTTTTAACCCAAACCATGAGATTTTCCTAAACTTTAACCATACCACTGTCAGATCAACATGATTTATTTAGTTAGTTATATATATTTATTACTTACGGTAGTGAAGGATTTAGTGTAAGGGCTGGAAACCACAACTCAGAGAAGGCTGCCTGCTGCACCAACATTTCTCATCAGTTTCACCTGCTGATTTGAAGCACTGGAATTTACAGCATTTTGCTGGTGAACCACGCCGATGGATTTCAGTGGTTTTGAGTAAGCTGAGTGCAGTGTTGGACTGTATTTTATATATATTTGCTGATTCACATGTTCTCTCTGTCAACTATGTCAACTACTATTTTTCATGTCTAGAATCAGCCATTCAAAGTAAATATATATCTTCCTTATTATTATTATTTTCATGAAAATGTCTCCAAACACAACTAATCATATGATATTTTAGCTGAAAGTTTCTTTCCAAAAAACTGCACTTTTTGCAAAGTTGAAAACAATGACTTCTGTTTCTCGCTCAGTCTTTCCCTCACTCCTCCCCTGCTTGCTCCCTATCCTCCCTCTCTGTAAAACTCCTTCTAAATTATCAAACGATGTCCTTTCTTTCACATGGCTAGCTCTGGATTACTTACCTTGCTCTCCCTGCAGGCCTATTAAACACCCCTGAAGTCATGGTCACTGCCTGGCTAGCTCTGCATTCATAATAGTCATTAACTCAGGCACCAAAAATGAATGGTGGAACAATCCAATCTGAAAATGCCTTTTACCAAGGGGCCTTATATTGATAGCAGGCAATTTCACATCTCATTCGCCAGAATTGAGCTTATTGAATATGAGAGGACTGGTTGGAGAGAATGGCAATGTGGTTCCTTTACATTTCACCCGCATAGAGAAAGGCCGCAATATCTTTCAAGTCTGTGCAATCCTCCTCGTGTATCACACATCGCCCTGGGTGGATCCATTGTTAGGGATAATATGTTTTTAAAAGCTTTCCTTTTCATGTGTCCAGACAACAGGATTTTCCATTCAGCGCAAGTCCTTTAACTCCCCGCCAACGAGACAATCACATTATTTCGTTTTTCAGAAAGACCTACGGCAGCGTTATGCCACTCATTTCTCCCCTTTGCTGACAGGGAACGGGTGTCCTCTCTTAGCCACTTTTCCCTATTCTGTTTCCATCAATAAAAACAGGGTCGGATAACGAATAATGTATAATCCTTTCAATCCTTCCCTGATCTTATCTTGAGGATCTATTCAAATGTGAGCCTTTACCCCAGAGGTATTAGCTCCCTTTTAAACTCCTCCTGTGAACATAAGAACCAGAGCAAGGGCAGAAGATTAAACTTTCTACACTGTCACAAAAATGTCTAATTGACAAGATTTCTGTATGGATTTGAATGAATGAAGAAACACGGCCAGAGGATATGAGACACCTCCAAACCCAAGAGATACCTCACTCTCGGGCGGGAATCCCTACAGTTTCCTCATCTCAGATTTTAATTACATGACATTATGAATTGCAAGTTTCTTTCAAGGGTGACATTGAAATGAATTGTTCACGGTCTGCTGTCTACAGAAAGGTGCTAAATGGATATATTTCATCAATCCCTTCCAGAGACAGGTGCTGTCTCTTCTTGAATAAAAGAAGAACTTTTGTCAGATTCATTTCACGTTATGAATCAATCAAAGATGCTTCTTTAAACGTTGTTAATTATCGGTTCACTTTTGTCACATTAACTGTGACGACTTGATAAAATTAAAATGAACAAAAGAAGATGGTGCTGCTACTGTGACAAGTAAAAATAATACACTCATAGGCTGTTTACAAGTAAAAAAAAAGCATAGTAAGTTTATGGTCTGTAACGAGGTTAAAAAGATCATACGATATGTACAAGTTCAGAATGATTGCCTAAAACCATAGAATTGGGTAATGCAGTTCAAATCTGTCACGTGTCTAAAAGAGGTTAAAATGCTAAAAAAGCGTCTATATTGCACTGCTGACTTCATTCTTCATTACTTAATTGAATATCTAAAAGTGTTGATCTGTGTTCTACATATTGGTCTTAATCTGAGATCCTGAGATCGATTACTCCTGTCTCTGCTCATGACTGGTGGGACTCGCAGCATTTTCCTCATTAGAGTAAAGTTCTCGCTGAAGAAACAATGCTTGAAAGAAATGCTCACTCTCGTGATTATTTCTCCCCATCTTTCAGGGTCGTAAAACTAACAGTGAATAGGTAGCGTTCATCGCACTGCAGTCATACGGTTGTGCTATTTTTTTTTCTCCATGTACAAAGTATTTTATTTGTTTCCTTTTTATTTACACTGCAGTTATTTCTGTTGAAACAAGCTCAGTTTTTCCAGATTTATCCATAAAGTTGTTCACAGCTCAGAAGGTTCACTGGCAGCAGCATATGGATCCACAGCAGAGAGGTTGGTGATGCTCCAGAAGCTATTTGAGAAGTTTCTATGGATGTTTTTGTTGTCCTTGCTCCAAATATGGTTCGCCATTGTAATCCAAAAAACAGAGCCACCTTTCAAGCCAACAGGCTGTGAGTATTTTAAACTTCAAAATGAACTTCAGTGGGTTATTCCATTAACAAGGAATGGGCTTGTTTATGGCCAGATGTTTTTGACCCACTTAGAGGCAGCAGAAACAAGTTCCAAATACAACTTTGACATATGTATCATCGGCTTCATAGTTGGTATAAGGAACTCTGCTCATTTAAACATCCTTCAGTTCCAGAGCAAAATTGTCATTTCATTGGAGTTGTGTTTGTCTGTTAGCTCTGGTTTTGGTATCTACCAACTCCTGGGGGAAATATCTGGCCCTTGAGCTGCTAAAAGCTCCACTATGGTCACCAGCTAGTTGCTAACTGTGTCTGACTGCCGTTTGGTGCTGAGCAGGTAGTGTACAGTGGGTCTTTAGAGCTTTTTCTTTGCTGTAAACAGCTGCTTGTCGGGGTGACGCTATGAGAGCAGTGGAAGTGAAGCAGAACAATGAAGCTGTGAGCCCGACAGCTAAACAAGGAGCTGAAACTCCCTCTAAACCCTGGTAAAGCCGAAGGGGAGCTGCAGATTCAAGTGATAATTCTCCATTTCACAATGTCACATTGTTTTCACGTTGTCATTTCATACATTGTTGTTGTAAAAACATTGACTGAAGCCGTTTAAAAGTAATTAGAATTTGTCAAATGGGGTGATGATTCATCTGTTTCAATATGCTTCACATGACAACTTTAAGATGGAGATTCCTCCCCTCTCAGCAGTTTTCAGCGTCGCTGCACCTTCACCTGACAATCACTGCACTGAATAAAGGGCAGACTACAGCACGAAGCGTCTGCTGCTGCATTGACCCATACGTCCTTGCTCACTTCCGTCCCTCCCCGCCTGTCTCCGTCTCCACTCTAAGCCATAATTTCTGTACAGTGCTAGCTTGGATGTGCCCGCAGGCTAGTCTGGTCAATGTTCCCTCTCATACGACGCTCATCTGTGTTCTGGTGGGTTTCTGCAGCGAACCACCCCAGCCTGGCAAATCACTGACCTTTCTATCCTGTCTTTTCCCCCTATCAGGCAAAATGAGTTCTCATTAATAGTTCATGGCTCCTTCCTTCACCCTGTTTGTTACATTGATTCACCTCCCTTTTCTTTTTCTTTTCCTGTTCTTCTCGTTTCCAGGTATCTGCCCCGGCGCAGTGCACTCATTTACACAGGAGCCTTTCTATTAACCCTGGGAGGAGCCTCTCTTCTCTCAGCCGCCCCCTTCTTCTTTCATGCCATCCCTTTCTCTCTTTCTTTCTATCTCTCATTCAATTGCTTTGTCTTTGCTCCCCCTTTCTGTCTCCCTCATCCCTACTTACCATCTCTTTAATGCCATCTTCACCCTACCCGCCATTTTCAGGCTATTTCTATCTAAGTTCCATCCTTCCTTTATATCTTTTGCACTTTCGTTTTTCTTTCTGGTAATATTTGAGCAGTCTGAAAGCAGGTAATAGACTAGTGGTAAAACAGAAAGCCTTTAGGGCAAGAGCTTTATGAGGCACAAAAAATGAAGGTAGAAAAATGAAGATGGGCAGAGAGAAAAAGAAGAAAAGAAAGGCTTATTCTGAGCTGAAGCTTTAATGCTTCAAGTGCAATGTAAAGGATATGGGGAGAAAATTGCAAACGGGACAGAAAATCAATCAATTTCACTTTTTAAGTAGGAGTACTAAATGAAAACAAGACATTGAGCTTGTCGCTGAAAAGAAAAAATCAAAACTCTAAACTATTGTTTAGACAGCCTCCCCTCGCTGATACGAACATATAAATATTGGCCTGTATCTCAACAGACAAAAGCCAGGTGGAGTGTTTCAATTTAGAGTGAAATTGACTTGCAACAAGGAATACTTGGATGCAGAGGAAGAGCTATTGGTTTTTTACTTCAGAACAGTGATGAAAAGACAATGTGCACAGATCCGGTGATGCAGAAATCGTAGCGTACAGACAGACCATTAATGTTCTCCAATATTTTGACTCTGTAATAGCAGGGACATTATTAGACTGTTTGAATCACTAGATACTGTCAGTCAAAGCACACAGAGACTTACAGTAATGGATGTTAGCAGCAGAACCAAATTGACGTTTTTTGCTCTTATCATTTTGACAAGTTTTCACAAAGAGGAAATTAAAGGGTGTTAATTATATCCACACAAATCTGTGCCCGTGTTTCATCTTGTCATGTGAATTAATCCGTAGCAAAAACACTCATTTAGATCACAGTCCCATTACTAATTAGTCCCATTAATGGCAAATAATCCATAAATTTCGGCTTACAGCAAGCTATTACCAATCAAACCCTGAATCATTTCTGTTTCTCGCCTCCTTAAGGGAACGGGATTGGATTTTGACAATGCCGGGCACAAGCCCAGTTTCACTTGTTTGGCTGCCCTCTGCGCTGTTTCTTTAACCTTAATTTAGAAGAAGAGGGTTTTGCTGATCATGCATCCTTTTCTCTGCTTCACACTGTTTCACAGTCATTCCTTCACGCCCACCTGGGACATTAATCTGACCAAAGTCTTGTAGTGTTGGCAATGGAGCAGCTGTGCCTAGTTTATAAACAGTGGATTGCCTTTATTAATCTCTGTGGCCCCGTGACGGGCTGGAATCTGATGAGTGTGTTTGTAATTATTCAGCATTAAGTGCCTTGCTCAAGGGCACCCCAATGGCAAGTAAGGGTTGGGGAGAGACCTACAAGTGACAGAATTTTATTTGGTGACTTTCCATGTTGCTTTTCTCGCCAATTAAGACATAATCAGACTTAGAGGACAGATGCACAAGCAGTTTTTGGTGCTAATTTGGTGCTGAAATATTGTAAGACAACTCACTTTTGCCACTGCAAATTAAGTGTAAAAAAGTGAGAGTTGAGCTTCAGCTTACGCTTTATGCCCTGCACACACAAAATGTCCCCACAGAGCAATACTTCACTAACTGAGATAACACGATTGGGATTTATCAGTAGGGGAAAAACACTAGAAAGGTTCTCTCAGACTTAAGTTACACTTTACTCTCTGCCTGGGCGCCCTGCAGAGTCTACAATATGATTGGATCTAATGAAAACGTCAACGCTTGTTTTTCGGTTGGTGTTCTGTTTTATAGCTGGTCGTTACAGTCTTCTAGCTTGGTGATCTCTTTGGAGGTACCAGCCACAGGATGTTATGGAGGAGAAAACACAGAGGCAAAGCTGTGGAAATATAAACTACTACAAACTCTCAGCCGAATGCTTTATGTAAAATGTACAGTCGGCTGGTGATTATCAAAGTTCAACACTCTCATATGTATGCTGCTGAAATAAGCTGCCAGTATACAACAAGTAAAAATGAAGCATTTTCACAGGTCATTTAAGGGGTTTGCCAGCATTAGGCTTCAACTGAGACTATGCTTAACAGATTTGTTATTCGACTCATCATTCATCATCTCTTGCAACAGTTGGAGTTTTGTGGATGTGGGTCACATTATTTTCACATTTGGTAGGTGAAACGATTATTACACCAAGATGAATCAGTTCCAGATTCAGTTCCCAGCAGCCTCTACCTGGTCACATAGTCCATGAATACAATTAGCATAGCTGATTTTGTGTTTGTGTTATTTGTTATTTGACTGTTCTTCAATGTGCCACATATCCTATATACTTTTCAGGAAATTGCGATCAAATAATTATCATATGTATTAACCTGATTTATCATGGATGTAATACACCGTACCTACTGTACACATGAACACATTAAAGAACAATCGTAGGAAGCACCTGGTAGGTACCTGTTAGCATCTTTCAGGTAGCAAATGTAAAGGAAGAAGCACTGGTAATCACATTTAGCAAGCACAGAAGCCTGCAATTACCATATGTTTAATCATGAAAACACTTAAATGTTGATTCGAAGGCATTTCTCATTCCATGAAATTACTGACACCAAGTTAAAAAAACATTCTGCTTCAATCTAAGAAATTGCTATTTGAACATGATGGATGGATGGGGATTGAATTTTTTATGAAAACTGGCCATTCTTTTTGGAAAATCATCAAACCTGGTGGCACACTTTCACCTCCTCATCTGTACTTCTCATCTGTTGCTAGAAAAGAGAAATCTCCACTCCATTACTCCACGGCATCTCCTATATTGGTTTTAAGTAACATACCATCTCATTTTCAGCTTTGCTGCATTATTGCTGTAAAAAGCTTCTACAATTACACAATAATGTGCAGGAAAAACCTTCCAGGACCTCAGATTTAAATGATATGCTCTAGATTTGGGGGTAGACAAACAAAACAGCCTCTTCAGCTTTATTAACATGATTCTGTAGTTCTCATTTGTGCTCTAATAATACAGTTTTGCCTTTGATATTCTACTAAAATCTCTTTTTGACCTGTGGTTACTGTGTCAGGTCAGGCAACTAATGAGGCACTGACAGAACAGTTAAGGGTTCAATAGGGAGGTATTAAGGAATACAAGTACTGTTCAGTCCTACTATGGCTTTTACTGTGATGTTATTTAAGCGCTACTGTAGCAGGAACTCATCAACTTTTTGACGTGATGAATTGTTAGAATTTGAACATGTTATTTTGATCTGCCCTTCAGAGGGCTAGAAATAACAGCTGGAAATAGATATATGATGATGTATAACTTTAGGCAGGAGGGAAGGGTGGATGGGTGTGGAGCCAAATGACATCTGGTGGAATAATAATTCACCGATATGGCAATAAAAGGAGAGGGACCAAGACACACAAGCTGTCGTATGATCAGGCAGGTCAGCCAAACGTATTTGTAAGTGAAAACCAAGGCGGACAGAAAATGTGTTGCCCAAACTGTCTGTTGTAAACATCCGTCACAGTTTACAGACTCACTTCTTGGTTAAACTTTGACCTACTGTACTTGCGCACAAACACAGTTTTCCTGTGCAACCAGGATTGATTACTGGCATTAGGCTGCTTTCAGACAGAATCAGACATTGCTGCTATTAAACGCTGACAGAATCAGCTTGAAAAGCGACAACTACACTGCGATTAACATCTTTGTTGAACAACTGATGTACAGTCATCATGGTGGCGATCAATCAGTCTCTCTTCCATCTTCACATCTTCACAGCTGTTCAGTAAATAGTGGAATATTACAGTAAATAGCTACAATGCTACATGGCAAACAGAGTTCTTTTTCGCCTTGTCATCTGCCGGTCTGATCGGCGAGGTGATTGGTTGTCTCATCAGGGTTGTGATTCCCCAAAAGTTGAGCGGTGAAAAAAAGTTTACCGTCCGTTCAGGTTTTGTGGCCTACACTGCCGCAGCCTAAACACGGCCCCCCGGTTTAAATAAATGGGAAAGCCGGCATTTTCGCTGCAACGCCTGGTTTTATCTGAATGTAGCCTTAAGTGGTTGAGATAAACTAGCTTAAATGATGGCTTTGTTTAAAATATCATCAAACTCGTCTGTTTTTCCTTGTTGGACGTCGGTGTAGCAAGGTTGCCACGTTCTAAGATTACTTTAGTGAGCACAGTCTTTTCATAACCGATAGAAATGTTACACAAATAAGACCCACGTCGTAATAAACAGAATTATCCCATTAGCATCGTGCTCAAAAGATCATGATGGCTTCAGCTGCCACTCTGTGACGCAAAGTTTCTCTGTGTTTCTCTTCCTAGACATCTTTGGGAATGGGTGTGAAGATTACAGAGACACATAGATATGCTGTGATATGCTACACAAAAACACACCGTGATTGTTGTCTGGCATCTCAGCAGGCACCTCTCTGTCAGGCAGAGATGGGAGTAAGACTCAATATGAGTAGCTACTGGGGATAAAATGATACGGACCCAATATGATCACACATATTAGAGGCTGTAGCCGCCGAAAGAGCGTCGATAACGGAAAAACAAATGCAGTCGAGAACATATGCACATGCGCTGTACTGAATCCACAGACTTACAGTGAGTATTTGTCCTTGCATGCACACAGAACGGCAGGCGACCCCCCCCCCCCCCCAAGATTGCCCAGACCAACTTAAATTCAACCAATCCTTCAATTGCCACCTCTGTTATCACCCAATCAATAAACTCGGGCCCTCGTTCAATTTGACAAGCATCTACATGGGGAGAAAGGCAATCGCTTAGCACCGGCAGGTATATGATATTGACCGGGGGGAGATAAGGCTCAGCCTATTCAATCATGCAGGGGAGATTGGGCCAGTGAGGTTTAGGGCTAGAGCCAATCCAGAGTGTCTGCACAGTCACTCAAGCAAAAGGCTGCAATAATGAAGAGAGCGGAGGAGCTGAGGAGCAAACATACAAATTTGTCCTTCCTATTATGAGGAACGTGTGATGGAGAGCCAGAACAAGTGCCTGTGTGTGTGTGTGTGTGTATGTGTATGAGTTAGAGAGACAGTGGAGGAGTAGAAAATGGCATTCATATTTTGCAGAAAGTTCTTTCTGCAATATCAGTTCATGTGTAAACTATGGTTAGAGTTAGCCAAATTAGTTACAGACTGTGACAGCATGCAGATACTAGTCTTCTGCATGAATGTTAGACATGATACACACCCACACTCCTGGTACTGACATCCTGAGCTACTGAAAGCGTGACCTTGCTACATCTGTTTTTCATATTTTGGTCTCATCATGGGCATGTGAACCTGGCAGTAGTCTCTTGTTTTTGTTTGTTAAACACAAATTAACTTGAAGCTTTATTTATTTGTTGCTCCAAATGCTTGAGTCAAAGGTCAACCCCCCAAATAATTAAATATTGGAATCTGCTACCACTCCAAATTGTCTGACTTTCATACAGACATTAGCACTACAAGGCAGTTAAACCTAATTTAAATTCAAATGTTCTGATGCTGTAATAAAAATGCATATTTATTGAATTATAATCAGCACTGTACAAAAAGCTTATCTTTAATTGATGTCAAATTTTTCGGAAGGTTATTCCCTGTAATTTATATGATAAAAATTTGAACTAAGTCACTCACTGGCGGTTGTATTTATAAATTGGCATTACATGAAGCTATGAATCTCTTAACTGGATATCTCACAGTCAGTTATCTCTTGCCAGACAAGCATGAACAGCAGCAAACAGGGCTGAGCAAACAAATACATTTTATGCCACAGCATGACAAACATTTTGCCAAATTTCACAGCAGAAGAAGACATCATTCTTGTATTTCTGCTGCTTGATTCTTCACAACTCCTTCAAGGATCTCTGGCACTCTGCCATTAAAAGTAAGTTTGCTTAGAGCCTGTCAGCTAATACTACATCACCTCTACAACTTGCAAGTTAATTGCACATGAGATAATACAGATAAGGCGCAGTCGTATGATCAAAGTGCTAAAAAAAACCCACAACAACAGGATTTTCCTAATTTCCTTCATGGCCTTGACAAGAGCCATTGTTGGGTCCCTGTAAAAAATATTTACAAAAACTACGGTCTAGACCTGATCTATATGAAAAGTGCCCTGAGATAGCTTTGTTATGATTTGGTGCTATATAAAAAAAATGAAATTAATTGACTTATATTTAATTTAATTTAATTCAAAGTAATGAAATTAGAATTTTTATTTTATTTTTCCTAAATCTAAAATGAGTATGAGTAAAATGAGGCTCTAAGGACGGGGAGGAGCCGTCATTCAGTCTTCTGCACATGTTGCCTAATATTTACTGAGGTATTTACCAGGCTTTGTTCAAATGTTAAGATTTTCTGGAGCTCTCAGTGAAATAACTAGCTTTTCATTGCTCATTATACACTTAAAGTCAAGTGTAAAATGTTTATGTGATTTAAATCCTTCTGATGGCATACGTTAAGAAACATGTTGGTGAAAATTGTGTATCTATGCTCCATGTCATTCTGCCTGTGTGTCGTTTTTTGGTACGGTCACTAGCAGTCACACTACTAGTCACCAAAGTAAGACATTTTAAATGTCTGTTAATGTGATTTTACATGCCATGAAAGCGGCTCTTTGAGGCTGTACTTTGGTACACAAAAACAATGATAAAATGCTGATGTTCGGCAGGTATGATTTTCATGGATATCCATCTAATAGTTGTTGAGATATTTCAGTCTGGACCAAAGTGGTGGACTGACCAACTGCTTTATTATTCATTAACATTAGAATGAGCTGTATTAGCTGTACATATGAGGGTTGTACAAGATGTACAAACCTTACGTATGTACATAAACATCATTGCACACATATAGTCTCACACACACACACACACACACACACACACAGTGAGTGCCATTCCCGTAGTTAGTGAGATGCTAAACTGTACCTACCTTTGTTATTGTAATAACTTTATTATCCAACATATACAGTAAGTGTCCACACATACACACACACTCTCTCTCTCTTTCTCTCTCTCGCTCTCTCTCTCTCTCTCTCTCTCTCTCTCTCTCTCTCTCACACACACACACACACACACACACACACACACACACACACACACACTCTACGTGTGAGGCCCCTTTGTCTGTTGCAATCTTTCTTCCTTGTCTTTGTCTCATTTGCTGTATCCCTTTCATTTCCTCTCTCTCTCTCTCTCTCTTTCCCTATCTCTCTTATCTTGTTGATTTCTGACAGCAGAACATGGCCCACCATCGTCCCAGCAGGGCCCAATCAATACTAAGTTAATGAGTCACTTTGGAGGTGAATGAGGATTTGCTGTGTGGTGAACATTCAGGCTCCTTTAGCAACACGGTTGTTGTACATTTATTTATGATCTGATATTAAGAGGACATTTGGGAAAATTGGTCTGATGATGTGGTTTTTTTTTTTACTGGTCCCTAAACTGTACAGGTAGCCAAAATGTCAGCGAGGTCAGGGGGATTTAAGACAGGATTTCTTTTTATGTTATTGATTTTACTTTTAGGTCCTAATTTGTCAAAGCACTGTCTTTACACCACACACAATGAGCCTCATAAGAACATATTTCAGTACAGTAAGTGGTACGTACAAGTGATTTAAGAGAACTTTTTGCATTGATGTATATATATACACACACATACAGTATATATATACAGTACAGTCCGGCTCACCTGCAGAGCAACAGCTTCACAACAACAAAAACATCAGACAAAGAAATACAAAGTTTGCCGCTGTGGTGGCAAAATGTCTCTCTATTATATTTCTTATGATTTAATATGCTTTGCTTTAATTACTGTACATGAATGTCTGATCATGTTTACTTTTTGCACTTAGATAATTTCTGTCAATGTCATCTCTGTCGTAGCAGACAGCCTCGGGTTGATTAGAAACTGGAGTCAACTTGTTTTGGAAACTAAGAGCAGTCTGACCTGTGTTCTCATCCCAGGGTGAGAATAGATGAACGAAAGTGGGACAGAGTTGACTTGATATCTTTTCCTTTGTTGCTACGTGTTTATGAAGTTATAAGTATGTGACTACATCGGCCCTTCGGGGTCAGATGCTTCATATGCTCATGGCGTATGGAGCTCTGTCC
>JAVQJD010011377.1:0-53454 GCA_036023655.1 Nannoperca australis
AAGAAAATATCAGAATAGACTGGATTTAGCTAGAGCAGCGAAGTTTGCTACCAGTAACACAGAAACGCCAATAACCGGAAATGACACAATACGTTCACCTCAGCACGTCAGCACGTCCAGCAGTTTTCACCACTGCATTTGTCCACAGTCTCTTTCAACTATGTTTTAGAAGTAATTCAATCCTGAACATTAGGTCCTTTAGGTACCAGAGAAATGTCTCAATATTTTCAAATAGAAAGTTAACGTTGCTTCCAGTATTTTCTTAACACAGCCTCTTGCACAAGCTAAAGCAGTGTAAAATGTCCTATTTCTTCATTTTAAGTTTGATAACGTGGTCACATTTTCTTGTGTTGTTTCAGGTCTGATCTTTTAGTAGCCCTCAGTTTGAAACAGGCAGCTGTACATTCATCATTCACTTGTTTTAATTCCGTGGCTAGTTTTGAGATACAGGAGTGTCACACGACATCCTGTAGGGTCCATGGAGGAGGAGGAACTTTAATGCGAATTTCTCATTTTAGGTAGGTTTTAGGTACAAATATGAAAAATGACAATGATAAAGCACTGTGCTATTTAGTACAAAGTTAGACACTGCTAAAAAGGTCCATATGCTGGAGTTTGTGGTAAAAACCTCAGATTAGCATTCTTATTGAAAACTGAGGATGTACAATAGATAATTCTAAGAAGCACTGACAAACCCCCCCCACATATTGTTATTAAACTATTAGAATGGTTTAGATGTTGCTTGGTCAGGTATTTCATTGTGTACAAAACACATTTACCTTGTCATTCCTGGGGAAAATATTTCTGGAGCAAAGTGAACCACAGGGAAACCACAAATTACAAAGTATAATCTCTGCTGAAACCCAGGTCAGGGGTCAGGTACGTCTACAAGAACAGTACCATCCTGGGCAAGAAACGGGTTTGGAGATTGGAAGTGTGTTGGCACAAACGCTTGACCCTGGGTTGTCTGCTTCAATGCACCATGTCCAAAGTGAAGCAATCACGTTAATGTATTCACAAAATGACAAAATTAAAAACAAAGTATTTTTATTAAGTTTACAAACAACACTGTGTTCATCTCCCATTCTTGACATGTTTGACCCAAAGTCCTTCTAAAAGCCCTTCAGTCATGGTAGTACAAGTTCCCATATTGTAGCATGCCGCCCCATCAATCAATTTAAGGACAGATTTATAGTAACAATACAGATGAATGCTTCTTTCCATTCAAATCAATTGCTTGTACTTCCCATATAGTTTTAAATAGACTATGTATGCGGTTTGCTTCCACTTTTTGTCATGTTTACTACAAATATACCTACAAATTATGACCAAATAAATTATGGATTGAATCAAAAGAAAAAATCATATCCCTGGAGAACACCCTCACCCTTTGCTGTGGCCAACACCATTAAGTAGTGCACTTACTCAGTGGCAATGAAAAGTCAGTAAAGGTGCAGGTGTTAGGACAAAGTAACCTCACAGCAACACACCACAGTTGATACAGTGCAGAGGACAAAGCACGAAATGATATGTTCATGAATGACAAAGCAGCGTATAACCGTGCGCATCCTTGTCAAATGTCCATATAGTCACTTCAGTACGGTCAAGCACTATCATGTGATCATTTGTTGGACGTGCGAAGGTATTGTGTGTGGACCTGTGTCCATCACAGCACGGACCCAGTTTTGGCCTTTATTTTTGTTGAACGGTTTCTTCAGTTTTGCTTTGCTTTGGTGGTCCACTCTGCTGCTTACACTATCCATGAAAGACTTAGCAAGCACAGAGATTAACAGCACAGAGGAGGATGGGGGGGGGCAAGATGAGTGGTCTCCAATCCTTATCCAATCAGCTTCCAGCAGTTCAATAAACAGGGGCAAAAGACAAAACCCCAAAAAAAAAAGAAAAACCAAACAGAAGAAACCAAGTGAGAAGGAACTTGAACATTTATACACTGTCAATAAATAGTGATTTTTTTCCCCCAGTTCCAGCTGTTATAATTCATCCTCTATGTGGTTCTTCTCCGCTGATCCTGGAAACGAGGACAGAAAGAAAAAATGAATACTGCGTGACCTTGGCTGGAAGGAGAGCTTTGGCTTGTCATCTTGTTGTCTTTGTTAAGAGAGAGATCTATCTATGACAGAATTCACCCAGTGAGACCAAATGATGTAATAAGTTTGCTCCACTGGATGAGATGAGAATGTAATGCAACCTTTTAGTGTAATAAATGACACATTATTATGTGGTATATATGAATTTTGAACATAGAAATCAGAATCATAGCATGTTTTTACAGTTCATTGTGATCAAATATCACCTTCTACTTAGACTGGAAGTTGTTTAAGTGCCTTTTTAAGATAAACTAATATTTTCTTAAATTAATAAAATGTGTACATTTCTAAAGTTGCTATAGAGAACATTATTATTTTTAATTTGTACATAATGAATAACACAATGCCACTTCCTCAGATTCGCTCAGCACACGATAAGTATGAGGTGCAATTGCATTGTAGCAGCTGGAGTTAATTACAGATCATGAGATGAAAATAACCTATTTTTACTGAGTTGGCACCCTGGAGGATGAATGGCTCATACCTCACCTGGACTTAACATTGTTACTGGATAAAGAAACAGAATGATTGACAAGCTATTGCACTTCATTAGTCCAGCAGTAATATATTGTCCTGTGAGTTGAGACTGTCAGCGAGGAGTTCAATCAGTTCAGTGGTGATTTCTGAGCCTGTTGTTTAGTGTCGGATTGGACCACATTTAATATGTTCCAATTATTTTGTCCACCCCCTAGAGTTCTCCGGTATCAGGTATGGCAGACCGACCTGTAGTTGTTGTTTCTTCCGTGGGCTGTGATTGGCCGTCAGAGTCCGTGTGTGCAGCGCTCTCCTCAGTGGGCGGGGCTTCGCCCGGCTGCACCTCCTCTGGGTTTTCTGTATTGAATGAAAAAATATACAGGAGGAATTATTCTAATTGTCTGATTTCTATGGGAACCATTTAGAGACGCGAGTGTTGTTGCTTCACCCACCACTCTGTGTGTCTGTGCTCTCCTCTGTGGGAGTGATGACTTTCTCCTCTGCTGTGCTGTTGGCCTTGCTGCTTTTATCAGAGCTGGTGCCATTTTTGGCTTTGGCTTTGGCCTTCGGTTTGGCAAACTTGGCTTTGTTGAGCAAGTAGTTGACCTCTCGATCCAGCAGAGCTAATTTGGATTCGATGTCTTTGGACAGTAGGATAGGCCGCTCCTTGGGAGAGCGTTTTTCCTGCTCTGCTAGCGTCTCGTTCTTCCACGTCTGGAGCAGATAAGACACGATGTTACACACGGTCAGGTTGCATGAAACGAGGAGAAAACTGTTAGAAAATGTCTTCTGTGGCACTGGAAGTCTAATAAAAAGTATCTGATGTTATAGTGGTGTCATCAGGGTTATCTCAGTCTCAACTGAGTTGCATAATGGAATTTGACCCACACTAGAGTCTGAAAGGCAGGATATCTTGGCCTCCGCTGCTTCAATTTTCACCATTACATTTTTTTATTTGTCTTTTGCAAGTTCCGACTTTATTGAAGAGCAATACTAAAATCAGCAGAGGAAACTAAATGAATGATGAAGGTGACAGTCCTCCGCAGTAGAGTCACGACAGCGTGACATTCACCACCTACCGTTGTTTCGTTGATCACTTTTTCTAACATATTGAGCTCAACTTCAGTGAAGATTTGGTCATCCTCTGGAATCAGCCTGGCACTCCTTTGAAAAAAAAAGAAAAATGAGTCAATACAAAACAATTGACCCATCCCAAAATCATCTTGCCTCCAGCTTCTTCCCATCTTTAACACTTGCCTCAAGAAGAAGCTGGAGGTGTTGAGCATGCTGTTCAGGGCGGCCAGGCGGTCCGGCCACTTGCGTCGCTCCTCCACCCTGAAGAACATGTCCTTGCACAGGCTCTTCAGCTGAGACAGTTTCTCTTTTAGCTGCTTGGTGGTGGCTGCGTAGCCGTCCTCGTCCATCCAATCAGAAGCCTCGCTCAGTTTGGCGGAGATCTGCTCCTTCTCCTCCTCCGACACCACCAGCTGGTAATCCTCTTGGTACAGCTTGTCCTGGAAAAAGAACAGAGGAACATTACATCCTCTTTTTGTGCTTGCAGCCTGCTGTCTGATCACATGGGATGCATCTTCACATTGGATTATTTTACATCTAGGATTAATGTTGGCTTGTATCCCTTGGATATAAAAACAACATGTACAGTAAAATGATAAAAGTGAAATGATAAACATTTGAGAAAGCTTCTGTTGCTCACCTGTGTCTCAAAGATAAAAGCTTCCAGACTGTTCAGTGTTTTTTCTCTTTCATGTTTGGCCAGGTCTCTGTCTGTCAAATCCTGCAACCTGAAAAGACACAGAGACTTGTTTTAAACGATAAAACTGAGAAGCACACATCACAAGACATGGAAAGAAATGAAATGTGCTGCTTTACTTCTTCTTAGAGGAATTGACATCATCTGCCGTGGGGTCGAGGATGTCATTGATGACGAGTTCCACTGTGATGTCTTCAGAGATCTTGCTCTTTTTCTGAGGCTTTGCCTTCTTTTCCGCGTCCTTCTCTGCCTCAGCATTTCCAGATTTCTCTTCGTCCTTTTCATCCTTTGCCGGGAAGAAATATGGTTACTTTTAATACCAAGTCTGTAAAGACAAAATGTAGAACCACTCCACATACAGACTGAAGCCACATCCAAGAGAGAACGTGGGACACATCTTACCTTGGCATCAGCCTTGCTGCCGGCCTCCTCCGTCTTCTCCTGACTTTTCTCTTCACCTTCACTTTTCTCTGAATTGTCCTGCTTCTCACTGGCGACCTCCTCCTTCTGGGCCTCGTCCTTCACGTCCTCAGCCTTTGCGTCCTTTCCAGACTCTGGAGGCACTTCTTCCTCGTCCTGGACACGAGAAACCAGGGAACAATGATATCCACAGTCTCAGGCCAGACATGCGTGAGCAATGCTGCCCGACACTTGTGTCTGCACATTCAGTTTCACATCGTTCATCCGGGCCTTACTGTGTTTTACTAAAGAGGTGTTGCACACTTCAACATGTTCTTTGAGCTGTAAACTAAATGATATGACTGCACTGTGATGAATGATGATGATCAGTGCTCATGTTAATATTTATATTTCTTAAAACAATGGCTCAACACACCGTGTACTGTTTTAAATCAGCCCTGAACCTGCGAGGCCACTGCTGACATTGAGTCATGACATTTATATTAAAAAGTCATTAAGTCCAGTACCTGGACAGGTTCCGTTGCATTTGGGGCAGGCTCTGATGATCCTCCTCCAAACAAGGTGGAAATTGTGTTCCCCAGTTCTGAAAGACAGCAAAGTGTTGGCTCAGTTATGTAATAATGAGTCTTGTGCACTAGAATACAGGTTGTAGTACTGCATGAATCCATCAGATGACAATTCACATTACATGTCAAACAGGCAGTACTTCCTGTTCTGAAAGCAGATAAAGCAGCAGTCAACCATCTCAAAGACTTGCTGCTGATCATCTAATAGCACTGTTCTTATTTCTTAAATTAAAGAGGGAGTAAAAGAGGAATGCTGTACATGCATCATAATGCATCCAAAACTAAACAAAACACTTGGAGGCAAGGAGTTCAAACCCCCCCGGCTGATGTGTGTAGATGCGTATGTGCTTATTTGGTAGCAGCCAGGTGATTGAATCAGAGTAAACAGAGTACGGCTGTGTGTAATGCACTTCAACATGTGTCCTATAAAGCTCTGATGCAGATACTGTAAGAATTACAGACTCATCCATTTAGACATGAATGAAGGCCGCTTTAACCACATTAGTATATACATAATTTGCTCTAAGTATTTAGTTGCTCTTGTTGAACACAGAGCATCTGGCTATTGTGTCTCCATGACAACAGGACCTGCAGTGCCACTCTTCTAACACTGAACGCAGACTTTGGACGGCTGAGGTCACAGACATGCTTTTGCAAAACCTACTTGTTAACGTAGATTCCTCTTCTTTCTCCTCCACGATAGTTTCAAAGACAGACTCCACCTGTGGATGAAAATTATAACGAGACAATGTTAACTTGATTTATTGATGTTAATATTCTGGGATTATTCAAGTAATGAAACACATCACTCCTTTCTATTTAAGCTACAGCCTGTCAGAGTTTATTCACTTGGTGCATCAAGTTATGTTCAACCTGTTCTTTGAGCTTCCCTATGTAATCAGTGTCAGTCAGCCTCCCCTGTGTCCCCTGACCATGAGGCCACGCCTCCTACAGGTGGCGTTCCCTCACTTGTTGCATTTTTTAAATATGCTGAGAGAGAGGATTCTAGATGAATTTGAGGGTGGAGTTACATTTTAAAATAACAGGTTATTCTGCGATTACGTATACATAAATCCTCAGATTGTTTTTCACGTTTATTGATCTCCTGAGTTAAGTTGTTTTTGGCTTTGATTTCAGTAAGCAACCAGGAGAGATTGCAGAACATCTACATAGTGCAGTCTAATCCAAGTCTGACATAACAGAAAGTACAAACACTCACAAATATTGTGTTCTTACAACAAAAAGGTTTGATTGTGTGAACGTTAAATAAGAAGAGTGGAAGAGTAACTGACCCGATCCAGCAGGAGCACTCCACTTTCATCCATGTTGAAATGGGCTTTGATGCCCTTTGACTCTGCGTCTGCGTGCTTCTGAAAGCTGCTGCCCACTCCAGACAGTTTGACTGTGGTCAGGTTTACAGAGCCAAACACGCTGCAAAACATGACCAATGGGAAGATCAGGGAGGGAATACAGTGATACGTCACAGCAAACTTGGAAGGCATCACACATTTCATCTTCTTTGAAAGCCATCAAAGTCAAGTCAAATGGCATAATACAATATTTCCTATAAACTTTGTCATCTCATAGCCTTTTATTACAATTAGACTGGAAAATGACTGACAAAAACGGCTCAATTTTTGTGCAGACAAACGTTTTCAAGCTCCAGGGCACGAGAAAAGCTCAAGTTCTCCAACCTGATGTCGTCCTGACTCAGGAAGCTGAGGTCGCCATAGTTGATGTCGAAAGCAAAGTCGTCGCTGTAGCGGTTGAATGTAATGACCTTGCGTTGTGGGTAGGGCGCCATCCTCTGGAAGAGGATACGTTTGTTGTGTTTCAGGGCTTTCGTGCCTTCTTCCTCCGTCTCACGGGTAAACTCCACCTAATGGAGTGTCATAACGAGAGGACGTGTTGGTGGTTTTACATTTCATTTTCCATCAGTGAACAATACATGGCGTCCGACTTTCATTTTACTACTGCTCAAAAAGTCTTTACGACAAATTAGAGATACTTAGTGAAAAGCACTACATATCCATCACCTCCATAGCTGAGTGTGTGGATTCATATAGTTCATCTCTCCACAAAGCCCACTAATGATTTTTTGGAGTGATGCTATTTGAATTGGTCTCCAGCAGCACGAGGCAGGGAATGACCTGCACTGACCTGAATGGGGAAGACGGCTGCATCTCGGACAAGGAAAGGTTTGACCTTGAAGGCCTTGCTGAGGGCAGCAGCCTGGTACACAGCACCCATGGCTGCTGCCTCGTCTGCATTGATGTTCTTCCCGAGCTCCTCTCTGCACAGAGAAAAACAACTATAACAACTGCAGGTCTTCTCAATCCAACCAAACCTGCTGAACTTAAGCTACATGTTCTCTAATCAAGTCAGTGATCAAACACTGGAATCAAAAGTACTGGAATGAATGGAGTTCTTTAGGTTCACCTTCGAGAGTTATTCAAATGAGAGGTTGACACTTACTTCCCCACAGCTTGGAGCAGCACTTCCTGAACCTTGGGGACCCGGGTGGCGCCACCTACTAAAATCACTTGCTCAATTTCATCCTGTTGGCAGAAATATAAGACCTCAGATCCAAAGCAGTAATACCCACATCCACTGCTTTATAGAATATAAAAACGATTTTGCCCTGTTATAACATTTCATGAGTCCACGCAAATAACATGGCAAATAACCATTGCTTTTGTACCACTTACTACTTTGTCAGACTGGGTGTAATAGGCATCACATTTAGCACAGAATGTGAAAGTGATGAAAAGTCACCATTTTTTGTTTTTCTAATTCATTTGATTATCCACTTTAATATGAAACCAGAAAAACTTCTCATGCTCACAAACTAAACCTGAACTGTTTTTGTGTGTATTGATTTTCTCATATTCTTACATTGTCTATACATGCACGTGAAAACCAACAAGTCGGCAAATGAATAAGCACAATGGAGTAATGGGCAGCATATTTCATCACCAGAGAGGTCCAAACTCTAGGTGCTCTCTATCCTGGCATTATCGAGCCAGGACAGTATTTATATCTCAGTAAAATATCTCCCACCTACCCAAACCCTCCTTCAATAAGTGGTGGACCACAGAACAATACGTGTATATAGTTTAAAGCTGATGATCAATATGACTAGTCTGCATCTTGCATCTGCAGCAAGCTACAGCCAAATCTCCCCACAGGGAACATGTAAGTTTCATCTCATCGTGTGGGACCAGTGTGCACTTGATGACACAAGTCGGGCGGTGCAAAGACAAAACTGACCAGCTTCATCTCTGCGGCTACGAGGGCATCCTGCACCGGCCGAGGCACTCTTTCAAAAAGATCAGCACACAGCTCTTCAAACTGAGTCCTGGTCACCTTGGCTTTGAAGTCAATGTCATCCATCAAACCTTCCACCTGAACAAAAAGAACACAATCCACAGTTTTATAGTACAGCATCCAAATTTTAAGATGCTCTAGATTTGAGTCTGTCTCACTGATTTGATCGCTCATACAGGATACGTACAGCTTTTTAAGAGTCACTTTGAAGGTACCTAAACCAAACATTTCCAGACTCTCAAAGTCTTCATCGTCACATTTAAGTTGTTGTTATAAATTCCAGGAGACAAAAAAAAAATCGAATATTGTTTCATTTCAAGTATGAAAAGACTTTTGGTTTACATAATTGTGTCGATGATGAAACACCAGATTATGATGAAAATCCAGCCTTTTTCAGAGTGTATTTGAATTCAAGCATATTCCCAACCTTTAAAACACACAAAATTAAGCATTTTCCAAACGTTCAAGACTTTGTACAAACCCTGCTCATAGAAATACCAACAAACTGCAACTTTTCAAAGACGTCAAAAAAACAAGGAATGCTTTTTCATTCTGACATACTACATTACAGTGAGACGCACAACCAGAGATGGACTGGAGGTTACGGGTTAGCCTTCCTGGACTCACCTGGGCCATGAACTCCATATTTGCACTAAGCACCGTCTTGAGCCTCTGAGCCTCTTTGAGGAGCTTGGCCATGGCCCTGTGGTTCTCCCTTACATCTTTCTTGCTCTTCTTCTGCTCGTTGAACAGTTTGGCCAGGTGGTCCCGGAGTCGCAGGTCCATCTCAAAGCCCCCCAACCCACGGTCGAACCTACAGACACAACAAGAGAAGCGCCGCTTAGTTGGAGGACTGACATCCAATTTTAAATCAAAAAGCAGGAAGCATTCACTATCTTTAGCACACAAAAACACTTAAAACTCCACCTAACCTAACCCACGTTCTAACATTCAAACCTCACAGCTACTCCTTTACACTCCATCACCTTTACCTAGAAGTGTCACTGGGTTGCCTTGTGTGCTGAGGGGATTATATTAACACACCCTCTCCTGGGCCATGTTGAGTATACCCAAAACGAATGTATCCGTTTTAACCACAGGAGATGCAAAGCCGGCTCACCCTACCAAGGTAACCTGTGGTCCCAGCTAACATGCGCCACAACAAGTGTAGTTCAGAGAATCTGATCAAAACATGTCAACAATTGGTCTATTGGCCAGTCAGCACACTCAAAAAAGTTAGTTATCATTCTACGGCTTCAGGAGAATCACTTTGCCTAATATAATTATTATGCTAAAGTGAGGGGGACACATTTTGTACATAAGGTGTTCACTCTGGGATTAAAACAGGGAGCTTGTTCTCCACAACAACAGACAAATAGTGATTATAGGTGCATATTAAGTTTCTTTCATCCCCAACAGGATTCCTGATGGGTTAACTTAAAGTTCAGTGTCTTGCCCAAGGACACGTCCACGTGTGGACAGGAGGAGCCGGGGGTTGACCCATCAACAACCCATCTAATTAACATGTCTATCTACTTGTTCTAGTGTCAGCCAACAACCTACACTTCAGTTGGAGATCAATATCTCGGCATGTTGTGTGTGGTCTGTTCTCTCTACGAGACTTCCTGTTTTCTGAGTTTCACACAGGATGATGGTATGTGATGTATGACTCAGTCTTCAGAAAATATTATAATAAGTGTGCACAGCTCACAATGAAATGTTAATCTGCTTATCTGTTTATAAGACTCAATATGAGAAATATCTTTAGGAACCTGATGTTCAGAAAAGGAATTTCATGTTGTGAGCAGAACTGAAGCTCTGTTAGGAAACCAGACCCCTGATTTCAGCTGCTCTGACTACTCCAGCCCTTTTTAAAGAAGGCAACTTCCAAAATACATCATACCAACGTGCACACCTAAAACTGCAGATATCTTTTGTCTGCACATCACCAAGTTCATACATATTTCAGAACTCTCTGTTACAGAGAATCAACACGTAGCAATGCCCCTCAATGGACCCGTGGACTTACCCGACACCTCTGATCTGTAACTGGGGCTGGGTGCCAGACTCCTTGGTTTTGACTGTCTGATAAGAGACGATGGTGGCAGATGTGCTGCCCGAGCCCATATCAAAAAACATCACATTCTGAAAGGGAACAAGATCAGACTTTCAGCAATTTGTTACTTCTCAGTTGAGCCTGTTTTCCTACAGTTAGACTCATTAATGTCAATATAGTCTAAATATAAAGCTGCTTAAACTGTCTGAACAATATCTCATAAGATTCTTATCAAGTACTCCTTAGTAAATGGTAAAATACATTTATGGATAAAGCTGTTGATATTCTATCATTTTTATTATTGTGAACAAATCCCTTTAAAACACTGAAATATATTGTTTTAATTTTAAAAAGGCTGAGTAATTTCCTCAAACAGCTGCTCAGTGTAGTTTTTAACAAACGTTATTTAAACAGGAGGAAAGAGGATGCATTTGGTGGGGAATATTTAAAGTTGTGGATTAATCCATGTGTGGTTAGCAGGGTGGTGTATGTGGCATTGAGTCAAAATAAACTACACTGTGTGTTCATGGTAATGAAGGAACATGTGAGTGTAGCTCATTGAGAAGTCAGATAACATTAAGCACTATGGCACAGAGGAGGAGGATATCACAGTACTAGTAAGTAGGGTACATATATTGCTACCTGATGTCTGAACATGGGATTTGTTGACAATATGATAAATATCAAATACCACACAGATACTTTAACGTGTATTTGAGAGTAATGCTGGGTGTGCACTTTAGCTGTGTTGTCGATATCTTTCCTCCTGAAGACTCCATAGTTCAAGGCCACGGCTGTGTTGTCATTGATGAGCTGAAGAACCTTTAGACCTGCCATCTGTGCAGCCTGCAGGACGGCCCTGCGCTCTGCCTGGTTGAAAAAGGCTGGGACGGTGATCACTGCATCTTTGATAGGTTGTTCTGTAAATTGGAGAGATTAGGAGAAGAAAGAAAAAACTAATGAATATGCTTAATATTCTTAATATGTGAAACATGTCATACAGTGATGCATCTTCGTCCACGAGCAAACTGACCTGCAAAGTCCTGAGCCAGTCCACAAGAATAATTTAGCACCATCCCGAAGAGCTCCTCAGGTGTGTACTGCACATCTCTGACGGAAGGAAGCGGGAAGCCAGGTTAGATGGGCCTGTCTAGAACAGTGCTGCGTTTTTTTCGATAATCTATCGATAACGTTTTTGCAAGTAGAAGACTGTATTACTAATGAATTGACAAAACATTTCATGTATGCATTTATTGTACAGGGGAAAAAATGAAGCAGGGGACAAATAAAGAGACTCACTCTGAGCTTTTAAAGTATACTGTGCCTCTGACTGGGTCCTCTAGCAGCTGGTGCTCAGGGAAACGTCTCTGGTAGAGTGCCACCTGGAGGTTGTCATGCTTTTTGCCCAGGAGGCTTTGAAGGTGTCTATAAACAGTTTTGGGGTTCTTCACAGACTGAAATGTACACAATATGTGACCATTAACACCACAAAGAAAATATCAATATTATTTCAAGGTACTGTGCTAATGATATTCATCAGATTATGGACATTTGAGAAAAAGTCATACCACTCCTAGTGCACTGTCTCCAAAAAGTCTTTCATTTTCCTTGAGACATACTGCTGTGGGTGTTTTCCTCCTCGACTCCCTGAAGTAAATAACAATAGACATGGTGCTCAACTCTGAAATGTAATTTCAAGCTGTATTCATTTTAATGCCAGGTGTGTATACTTAGTGCACCATGATCAAGAACAACACTCCGTTACACTCACTTGTTGAGAACAATCTCCATCGGCACACCAGGTTTCACTATCGCCATTTTCATCCACTCACTGCCCAGGTCAACTGACATGACAGCTACAGTCACTGCAAACACAAAGATGTGATCCATAAAGCTGGTAAGAGAGACAGGCTGCACCAAAAGATGTCTGCGTGTACTGAAGGATCACATTACCTGTGTGAGAAGGCAACATCGCCAGAACAAGGCAGAAGAGAGCAACCGGCGGCAGTTTCCTCCCCCCCATGCTGTAAAGAGGAAACACTATAATCAACAGAATGGACAGATGTCCTAATCTTGTGTTGTCAATGTGTTATTAGAACCTCAGCTGTGGACTTTCTCTTACAAGCTCATCACGCACCACCATCAGTTTCAAACAGCTTGTATCTGTTGCTGATCTTTGTACATCCACCTGCACTGCAGACATGCGTTTTGTCCTGTGTTGTTGCTCTCCTTTCCATTCATTCATCAACCCCAAGAGAAGCACAGTGAGGAAAGCTAACCCTGCTCTGCTTGCTTCTCCACAAGGAGAAACAGGAGTATCTGCATCACACATTATCATCTTTTGATAAATTAACAATCACTGTTGATGTTTTGTGGTGGAAATCTGCAAATGAAGTCTCAGTTTCCTCATGGTTCCTCAGTGCTGATGGGGCTGTGAGTAAGCGGGACCGCTGTGCCACTGCCAGGTAGTGCCACGCCTTCTCGTGCACCTGATGCCGCCCACATAGGTGTAGACAGTTTCCAAACACGTGGCATTAATACCACTGTCAAGCTTTTATGTTGGCCAAAGCTTTAATATCTGCATGAAACCACTCTGAAGTCAGGGGAAATTGTGCGTTTCATTTTTAACGGTGCAAAAGCATACTGCAGTCAGAGTTTAACACTCCGAGTGAGTACATCAAACCCAGAACATGTTTAAGAGATCTGCATAGAAACGTCTAGTCTCCGTGAGCCAGTGACGCAAATACATGCAAAACGGATATACAACTCAAACCCCCATTATTAAAACAAATGACTTTAGTCTTTAAGCTTCTGGAAATCACATGGGTGGACTGTAGCCACAGGATAGTTGCCGTGTGTATGTGTTAGCTATATAATAGTTAGCCAAGTTAGATACAACAATTATTGTTTAACGTTACACCATTAACCATTAAACGTTCAATTCAAACACAACTGCACACTGTGGACCATCTTTGGACCTTTTCATATAAAAAGCTAGTAATATTAATGTGGAAGGAATAGCTCGAACATAAGTTGACATCTAATGTTAGCTAGCTCACTGTCTGACAACCATCAATATTAAAGCATGATTGAAACACAATGCTGTGGCCAGAACTTACCTTTCCTTCAGCCGGCACAAATGAAACAGTGAAGGGGCTACTGACTGACAGACAGACAGACAGCCTTTCCTGGCGGGTTTTCCTGGTTTTTCCTTTAAGCAGAGCCTCTTTGTTGTCACGCTTGGTAGTTTTTAGTTCCCCTTATCACCGGCTCGCTCTCAGCAATCGGGCCCGGAACGCGGCGTCACCTCATTGGATCCACTGAAGCCGCTGCTGTGAGAAACGCTATTGTAAATCTCACAACAACCAAACATGCCATTTCCGGCCAGCATTTAAGAGTAAAACACACTGTAGACAAGCGGATAAATACTGACCGAATGTAAGAGTTATTTTTGACCGGATACCAAATTGAACATAAAGAACAAATGTGAAAAAGGATTTTAATAAAATGTAATGCATTTAGAATTAAAAAAAAATGCTGAGAATAGCACTCTCAAAGTTAAGATGTATTACCTTATTTCGGCCCATTAGTCAAACACACACTAGTCAGGGAAGCATGTACAAGACAGTGCGGTAACTGCTGTCTTGGGTAAAACATTTCATGTAATTTCACAATTACAGCTAAACTAACTTCTTGCCCCAACATGTATTATGTTTATGCTCTTGTTTTGAAAGCAACACCCCCTTGTCTCCGGTAATTAACTTCGAGTCTTGACGCCTGGTCTGACGACCAGAAATGACCCTCCAAAGCAGAGCCCGCCCACCTCGCTCCACGCACTTCCCCGTGATTGGTCCACGTGGGGTGAGCGACGTCAAAAAGCGATTTCTGGCTACATCCAATTGGTCCACGTCCAGATAGTGGGCGTAAATTAGATGACGACATTCCCAGGTAAAGTCTGAGCAAACCACATGCCTCCCAATGAAATAAAGAAGGAAATGAACAACATAGTTTAGAGATGTATTACTCATATTGTTATGACAAATTACAAATCTCTCATTATTTATGCGTTAGTATTTAGAATGTATATTTGTCATTGCATTTATTTAATATAAAAACACATGCCTCCTAAAGATGAATTGATTCAATTGTTTATCTTCTCACTTCATTTTGAGTGAACTGAAGGTAACTTAACTTACACTGACAGCAATTTTAATTTAGTAAATCTGCCGTTTCAGTACAAAGCATTTCTTGGGACTTGTACTTGTCCTGAGTATTATGAGGAATGAAAGGAGATACAAAAATACAAAGAAAAACAAGGATACAGTTACAGCAACAAGAAAACCTGCACCTACATGGAGGTGTCCCATGTGCAAGCACCTAATGCAAATAGGAACCTCGGGTTCATGGACCAGCGTCGTTTTGAAGCAGAGCGTCACGTAGCTGTTTGAACAGGTAGTTTACAGAGGATATGTAGCACCAGTGCAAGTAACACTCATATACATATCCTGTATGTCATATACTGTAATATGATCTAATAGTCATATAGTAATATTATACATGATGTCATCATATGACAAGTTGTGTGTATTTTTTAAAGAGCCACACTGGCAGATAACTCAAAATGTAAAACCCATAAAACTTAGAGGCAATGCTAGAAAATAAAGAAAATGCACTTACATACTTTATTCACAATTTTAATCCTCAAATTCGAGTCACACATTAAATCATTTCATTAATGACAGACAGTTGAATTATTTTTGATATGTGCAAGAATACATAACGAGTACAAGCAAACGCATCAACGCAAAATCCTCCAAATTATAATTCAGCAAGGTTTGAGGACAATCATTTCAACTTCATAAAGTACGTTTTTACAGATCCCAGTGAATCATGACTCAGACTCAGAACACAATTATGCAAATAGGTCCATTACAGGTACTAAAAGCAGGCAGCTACATTTGCTGCTAAATAAAGTGGCATCCCGTGCAGCAAAGCATGTGGTTGAGAGCCTGTGTTGATGTGACGCTGGACACAAAGTGCTTGCTCAGGTAGGATACCGAACATAATCACAAGCTCAGCTTTCTAGCAGTTTCTCTTGGTGTGAATGAGAAGGTCCCTCTGCAGGTTGACTTCTAGACTCCCAACAGTTTTGCTGCCAGGCGGGTCGGTGACCAGAGTCAGTTTGTTAAACACTCCTCGACCAAAATAGTCAGCCACGACAGAGAAACCATCATTAGAGCTGCGTAACTGAAAACCATAGAAAAGCTTCATTACTTATTACGTCCATGGAGATAAATAAAGCAGCGTAATGAATGAAAGGAAGTGAATGATTGAACACATAATTTCTATTGTTTTTGGTTTATTTCCTTCTAGTCAAAGCTCAAGTATTGTTACCTGTCTGTTGAAGTGGTCATGGAGATCGCGTTTCTGGTCCTGGGCACGCAACATGTCCATGACTTTGCGGTTCTCTGGAGTGCAAGTCGGGCACTCTGCCTCACTCTCTGCGTAGCTTTCGAAGCAGTGTTGGTGGAAGGAGTGGCTGCACAGGAAATGGACAGATGGCAGCTCCAAAGGGCTGTTGCACATGTTACACTTGGTCTTCTGGAATATCTTGGCACTGTGTGGAAATATTTAAGTAAAGATGTCAATTCATATTAGGCAATCTCTGACTTCTGTAGGACACATCAGCAGCCCTCGACAGTAAAGATCATGGAAAATCTCATCCTTAATGTGACCCACCTCGCTTTGAGCTCCTGGATCTCGGAGCGGAGGTGAGCAGTTTCCTCACGGTACTGGCGGATTTTGCGTTCGTCGTCCTCTATCTGCTGGCTCTCCCTCTGCAGCTTGTTGATGAGGTAGTCCTTGATGACGGAGAGAGTGGCTGTCGAGTTGTGCGCCAGTGTCTGCACCACTACGGCCGCATAAAAATCACAGATGTAATGCTGTGCTTCTTTTCAAACAACAACAAAACACGAACTAAAATATCGGCCAGCTCACCAAGTAATGGAGGCATCAGGTTGTTTTGGTCAATGTGATGTAGGACCTCACTGATGTAGGCCTTGCAGTCCTCTTCTTTTCTGGCAAAGTATCCCAGCGCCTGCTCCCAAAGACAACCCTCTTGGTCCCCATAGCGCTTGCAGGCCTCTACCACTTTCCCATACTCCTCATTCTGCATGTGGTAGTGCATTATCTGCTGGTACCTGCACACAAATGCAAATCATGTCCAATTTATCCACACTCACAACACAAATACGTTATATATGTTGGAGTCAAGTCAGCTCAACAGGTAAAGGAACCCCTACAAACACAGAACAAAATCTCACACATTCATGAGCTGACTTGGACACCACTCGCCTCAATAACAGTTATGAGTGCAGGTATCAATTAGATTAAATATCCGCTGTATATTTTAAGGGGTCTGATGAAGGCATTAATTAGATTCAAACAGATCATTCATCCTCACTAGTAAAGTTTGCAACAGTGTGAATGTTTATTAATCATCATTCATAATCATTAATAATCAATCTCATTTAACACATACTCTACACTGGCGTGTGGTGTTACTGGCACACTTTAGGCTCGTCATTCACTTTCAATTGCCACATGGAGGCAGTGAATAATGAGGCGTCACCTAGTCACATTAACTGGCTTCATACATATTCAGACACTGTCCTGTCTCCCTCACTTACAGTTTACCCTTCTCGTAAAGGTAGAGGACGCCTTCTTTAAAGTTGTGCATCTGGCAGAGGACCAGGGCCTTATCAAACACAGTGTTGTCACTCCTCAACAGCGACACAGCTTCCCCCTGCAGGACCTTTTTTCTCTGTCAAACATATGCATTAGAGAAAAACAAGTTTGATTGATTGAATTTGATTGAAATGATTTTGCCCTTGGTAAACATTTCGGCAAGTCCTTCTAACTTTCTGGAGGATTCATAGCCAGTCTGTGTGTTTTGGACTGACCTCAGGGTCCTGTTGGTGGGCCCAGTCTTGCAGCCGGAGCTCCAGCAGTGTGTCATATACACCCTGGGGAGAACGGGGGTCCACCGAGATCATGTGCTCCAGGAAGGCTTTCAGCTCCCGAGGGTTGTTGGCAAAAATCGGGATGAACTCCTCAGAGTTGGCCTTAAACCAAAATATATATGGACAGTTCTGATAAATGTCTTGCATATATGATCACTAGTACTTTCACGACCACAGGGCTATTACAGCATCATGTGGAAATGACGGGAGTTAGTCTAAAACACAGAGAACAAAAGCACTGTAGACTGACCCAAACCCTATCCACGCCGTCTTTATCAGCAGTGTCTCCGCTGGGTTGGTAGTTGGTGCATAAGCCCTTCAGGAGCAGTGTGGTGCCTTCAGGAACATGGTGCATCAGTATCTTGCCGTAACGCTTCATGTTACTCTCAGCTTGCTCGAAAGGCAGACGTCCAATGTAACGCAGTCCTTCCTGATAGTTCTGGGTTTTAGAGGGAAACATAGTAATGCCGCTTTCAGAGATGGACTCAGCCTGTCGACAGACTTAAACACATTCTAGGACATACAAGCAACAGCCACAAGAGATGATCTAAATACTTCACTCCGAAACAAATGGATGCGTCAACTTGCATGTTTTTACCTTGAGGTCTTCCAGCTGGATCTTCAGGTACCACTCATGGTGCATGTGTTTCTCAGCCAAGAAGACTGCGTGGCTGTGGTAGCTGGCCTGCCGAAGAACCTTGATGGCGATCTCAACATCAAAGTGGACCTCGCTTTCACTGCTCTGTTGAAGTACAGTGCGGGGGGGAAATGGGGTTATAATATGGCAGCCATTAGTGGCCTGTTCTTTAAGAAAATAGAATTTAAATGTTTTGTTGTAGTTTTATTGTGACTCATCTCACACTCTGAATTTTTACTGCAGACATTGTAAAAAAGTAGTTGAATTTTACTGTAGGAGATGGCTTTTTGATTTGTATGGCCAAAACCTACGTCAGTGCTAATTAAGTCACCTTAATGAACTCTTCCAGCTTGGAGCTGTCCTTCAGCTTGGTGTAACAGTTCAGCAGCAGCGTGGTGTGGTCTGCGTTGGCCAGTGACTGCCTGTGCAGGGCTTGCAGATATGCCGTCAGGTTGTGGATCCTCTGCGCGTCCAGGAATTTCCTGATGACATACGATGGCTCCAGTTTCCCAATGGTGCTGTGGGAAAATACAGTTTTGTATAGAGTGGTTTAATCAATGGGAAGACAACCGAGTCAGGGAAAGCTGGGTGTCTATAGAGCAAGAAGTTTAAGTGCTACATTGAAAAGGAACCCGGACTACAAAATCATCATGACACCACTGTTTAATACTTCTGCACTGTGTCAGTAAATCTAATTGTCAAAGATTAGTCAAATCTAAGACAACAGTTTAAGCCCTGTTTAGTGATGTAATTACCGAATGTACTGCTGGATGGCACCGTCATGGTCTCCCTTAAGGTAAAGGTGATCACCGTACTGTCTGAAGATCTCTGACAGTCCATCACTGTCCAGATGCTGGCTCTTAGCCAGGTTTATGGCCATCACAAACAGGTTCTTTTTAAACAGCATCTTAAAAGACAAACAAGGAGGTGACAACCCTACTTCCTGATCCACAGTGATTTGATTTATAAGGGAGCCAACTCTTCATAACTTTTTTTTTAAAAACAAGATATGAATCATCAAATACAGGTGGTACCCCCTGGACTCACCTCCAGTTTGGTCTGCGTGTCTCTCTCCTGAAGAACAAACATTTTGCCATCTCTGGTCAGGATGTAGAAGGAGCCCCACTCTGCCACTACATCGATGACATCATCAAAAGAGGCACTGTAGGCGATGAACTTGTTGTCCAGGTCATAGATGGTCAGAAGCTGTTTGTCTGATGGAGAGCTCTCTCTGCTACCAAACTCTGTCCTGAGTAGAAAAGGAACGTTGTCAACAGTCTCACAGGGACCAAGGTGAGACTGTGTCAGCTGCTTATCAAGCGCTGGACTTAAACCTGGAATAAAAACACCTCATTGTCTCCTGCAGAAGTCAGTCAGGAATGTTTTTTTACTAGTGGCTCAGCCACACCTGCTGCACTGCCCTCAATAGGCAAACTGGTGCACAGCATGTTATTCAAGACAGTGTTTGATGTATTGTTCACATGAAATAGGTTCTTCTTTCATAAGAAATACTCCTCATTTGCTAGGTATTAACTAAGACTACATGATTAAATGCTAATTTGATTTATATAAAGTGCCACTATATAAGATCTGATGCTCTTTTGAAATGCATTGAACATGTCTAGAATGCAATTAAGTGCAAAATAAAGTGCTTCTACTGCTGGACTTGGAAAAATGGTTGAAGAGACGCTGCAAGTATGTTTTCATCATGTGAGGAAATAGTTCAATATCAGGCCTAGCTAGGCTACTGAGGGAAACAAGGGCAATACTGGGTGTCACGCTGCTGCTTTTCTGTGTTGAGCTTGCTCTAAAGTTACATTTTTTAAATTTGCTTCAATATTTTTACTGCTGTCACTGAAGGTTTTTATTGTCCGAGCTACTAAGGCTTCATGGATTCTCTCTATGACAAAACAGTGCTGCAGATTTTACACCTACTTTTCTCCAGACATCCACTTTCAGACCCAGCTTCCTCAGTGAGAAATCACTGACTATTTGTAAGAATTTCCATTCCCTCCTCCCATATGTTGCGCTTCTGAACAGAAGCGCCTTGAAATAGATATAGCAGGAGCCCAAACATGCTATTTTCAGGTAGGGTCCCTTTGTAAATAGGTTGAAACTTAAATCTGACAGCCAAGGCAATGCAGTTTTATTTCTAAAGCAACACACACACACACACACACACACACACACACACACACACACACACTTTAAGCGCCTAAAGAAAGGCTGCAAATCCTTAGTAGATATCCCCCTTGATTTGGGTTTCAATACATAGTTCACTTTCAACCGAAAATATTACAATGTGAGCATCTAAAGTGGCAAACTGTCAATGAACTCACTCCACCATTATTTGATCCCCACAATGACCACCATCTAATTTATTCAGTATTGTCCTTACTTGTTGGGTGACTTTGCGTCCCTGATGAGTAAAAACAGATACCCGCGGTGCCAGTGGGCCAGCAGCTTTTGTCCATCAAAGGCAAAGCAGGGCCCCCGTTCATCAGGCTGATACAGGTACACGCATTCATCACCAGCCACAATGAACTGGGAATCCTGGGAGGGATCTGCCAGGGAGGAGCAGCGCAGCGCACAGCCGTGTGTATCCAGCTCTACTTTAGGATACTCCTTGATGGACAGGGTGTAGCACTGAGCAGGGGGAGACAAGAAGGGAGTGGACAGGAGTTGAGAATGGCAGCCTCTAGAACAGAGTCGCAGAACAAAAAGTTCTAACGTCAGCTGAAGCACGAACGTTTGGTCATCTTCAGCTCATTAGCTTCTCTATAAAACTTGCTGGTTAAAAACGGACAAATGGTGATTAAGCTAAAAGCAAGGCTCCGGAAGAGCTGGGAGGGTTAGCTGTTGTCCTGGGAGTGACCAGACTTACATGGACTTTCTCCAGAGTGGCAACAAACAGATGTGTGACCTTTGCCAACTGGCGGAAAGCAAGGCCTGTGACGGGGCTGGTTCCCTCGTGCAGAGTCAGAGTTTTACTGTGGCGATCTCTGGTGATGTCACCTTTGGTCAAAACCACACTGCCATCTGTGAAGCCTGTCAAGAAACACAACATCCGTTATAACCTGGGAGAGTAGGCCCGACAATGATTCCTCTGTCAGTGAGCAGAAAGCAGGCCACTCTTTGTGTCTTACCAATGGCCATGAAGTTAAGGTTCTCATGTACACTGAGGCAAGATACTTCAGTTGGTTTGTTGCCAGGAATTGCAGGGAAAATCCTAGTGCAGAGAGGATTCCCACTGTCTCTCTTGTCAAGGTTCCAGACCTTTACCTGTAAAATTCTATTTAGTGGCAGTCCATTCAAATCATTGACACAATTGTTGTGTTTTAGGCGTCTCCAGAGAACGGCACACTTACCAGAGGGTTTATTCCAAGTTCGTCCTGCCCCACTGATACAAGGATGCTGTGCTGCTTCAGCTGATAGAGGTGAGTTACCCGCAACTTGTAGGCCTGAAAAGATGTCAACTGCAGAGAGCGCGTCAACTGCCAGACCTTGCCATCCATATGTAACATTATGGTGGATAAGGATAATTATGTGCAGTTGTAACAAGAGAATGCATGCCATGTTTGGCAGTTGTGAGAGTTTCAATGACACCGTTTTAGGATAAGTGAACCAAAGCTAGACTGTTCCTTTCCATTAGAACCCTAACCAATGACATGATGCAGCAGGCCTACTTCTGTGTGCTAGCGATGTAGAGAGGCCGTTAGCTGTGGTTTCTGTGCTCCAAAGCCCTGCATGCCCTGATGGTGTGGAGAGCGAACAGGGCAGGTTTGTCTGTACATACTCTGCATGCAGGACGGAACTTTCTTGTTCATACACTCTACACACTGACTTGCTTGTCAGGTAGCTGTAATGACAGCGTATGTTGTCTAAAACCACACAACTCCGAATACAGACGAAACGAAACGCAGAAGATTAGTTCACCAACATGGTAACGCGTTTGCCCTCGCCGGTAGCAAACAGTAGGTTTGCTTAGTTCATGTTGCTATAGAGGTGACGTTAGTCACGTAGCTTGTTGCCGTGCAGTGTGTAGAATGTAGACCGAAATGGAAAGTATCTCCCAACGACCCATGTAGTCTAACGTCAGGTCATTTCTCTCGGAGGCTCTTTTCTAACAGTTTACTGTGACGCTGTTGTCAATACCCGACCCCGGAGCACAGCCTGGCTCTGCCGTCCAGTCTTCAGCTTCACATTTACAGTTACGGTAGAGTCCAACAGGAGCACATTACCGGGCAGATGTTTGTTGAGTCGGAGCTAGCATCAGCTGTCAGTAACATATAATAACATTACGTGAGCTAGCTAATTAGTCTGTTAAAGGATATCTCCCAGAACAATGTGACCCCGGCCAGAGTCACACGCCGATATTCCGCTTGGAAGAGCATAGTTTTTCCCATTATCTATAGGATCCTTCACCGTATCTTTATCAAAGAAGACAAATTTTCTCCACTGTAAGAACGCTGCCATTTTGTTAGCTTTAGCAAACTAGCTTGACCAGGGCGTTGTCATGTGACACTTAAGTCACATGAGCAAACCGGCCTCCACTGCGGCTGAAGCTTATTATATTTGTTGAATACAAATACATTGTTAATTGCTATTTGTCGAACCCCAGTGTGTCAACACGTATATTCAGACTTTACTATATAACATAATACAAATGCTTTTGGGAAAATCCCCCCAAAACGTTGTTTTGACAGCACAGATTTCAGTTGTTCTTGCATCAATCTTCAGTCTGATTTTGCCTGTTGATGTCAGACCAGAGCCAGTGTCACATTCCGAATAAATATAAATACACAACATGTCCAGACACGTATTATTGTCCATGGTGAGAAATATACATAAATATAAAATTGCTTTTGATTGTATGTAACATTCCCTAACAAAGAGACATTTGAATAAATAAAAGAACATTACTGTGTGAATCCCTTATGGGAGCTTGGTTCTACCATTCTAAAACTCAACTTACACTACAACATAACCCTGGAAGGAATAATGACCCAAGTCCAGTCCACTTACAGGAGCCTAGTACTGTCTATTTAGAGGAACAATGTGTTTAACAAATCAGCATAAACAACAACATATTTTCACACACATGTACAGATAATAGATGTTATTTTAATAGGTGTTCAAGAAGTAATAGTTGCGTCAGCAGAAAGTGTAAAAGAAATAATAGTTGCATCAGCAAACAGTGTTATGACATAGGACTTGTGGGTGGGGTAGGAAGGGTGGGTGGCTGAGGGATCCCTCACTAAGCAGGGGTTCCAGTAAGGCATGGCCGCATTTAACAACTGGGCTGTAACAATCAAAAAACACTTCTGTCATGATGATTACCAATAACATAAACTCTTCTTCACAAAGAAAAAAAAAAAAACAAGTAAGCCATGATCTACATTCCAGTAAAGGGTAGATAATCTTATACACTTTCATGTATAAATGGATGCATATTCAGTTGTATATTTTATTGTTTTTTATTCAGCTAAACCTATAAAAAGGAACAGTAATAAATAAGTTGAAACTCAAGCATTCAATTGTTCAATCTGATTGCAGGAGCGTCCCTGTTTTATAAACTGTCCTGAACAGACTTTCACTTTTACTGCAAAGGAAAAAGAAGTAGCAAACCAGGGAAAGCTATTGTTCTACCACTCAAAAAGCAAGAATCTCTCAGTTATCAGTCTCATGGATGCTCACATGGTACAGTAAGTCCTTTGGACCTAAAACCTCCACACATTTCCATTGAGTTCGCAGCGCAGCAGCTATCCTGTCATGAGAACTGTAGGTTGTAACGAACTATGCACCTAAGGAACAGTATACCATCATAGCATACATACAGTACAATCAAGACTGAATTAGAAAAATACAGGTACAAAATGATTACATTCAAGAAGACAGTACTAGCACAAAAGGGTATAATAGTCATTTAGGTAACTAATATAGGAATTTCAACTTTATAGAAGCATTTTCTAGATAGAAAAAGTGAGGGGATGAGGAAATGACAGTATTATGGCTGTTCGGTAGATGTGTGGATTTGTTATTGACTGGATTCTCGCATATGTAATAGTTAAAATGCATAATTTCCACAGAGTGGGTAAAAATTATATATTTTCTTCAAATACCATGATCATTTTGGTTTGGGTCATAAGGTGCAAATACTGTATATTAAAAGAGGCATTGAGTGGTGCCCTTTTGTTGCACTTCATTCCAACTCTGGGCTCAAACACCAAGGAAATCCCATTAGATACACAGGATGAATTGTGCTGATATTGTTACCTGAAGATTTACACACCTAGAAAATGCAGTGCAACTGTTATGCTAGCTTTCTTTTTATTTTTAAACAGGATTTCCATTTGAATATACCTTTCCCTTTTCTTTGGCAAACATCAATAAACTCAACTGCTATAAGCAAATATATCTCTATTTTGGGGGAAGACAATTTCTTTGTCTCTGCAAAGAACTACACTGATGTCCACCGGTGGAAGAACTATAACGTTTACTGCTTGGATGATTTCATCCTTGATGTAACTTTCTCTCATATCTGAAAAAAGATATATACCATTTATTATTAGGATTATCATAAAGCATGCTGTGGTTCCCTTAAGCTTACATGGGAAACCTCTGCAGTTAGTTTGTTAGATTTTAAGGACAAATTTAGAGAGGAATTATTGATTTGTTGCATATGCTGCACTATTTGCACACAAGGGCCTACATAAGCAGAACATTATTACCATGTAACAATGCTTTGATTTAGGAAAAATACAATTTAAAGATGCATTAATTCTCCAAGACCCATTCATTCCTTATTTGTCTGTCCTGTCATTAAGTGTCCGAAAGCACTATGAACACATCTTCACACATAACCAAGAAATGGTGATGCAGTCGCAGTCAAATACACACCTGCAGAGGTGAAAAGACAAGCTTGCTGTCTAGATCCGGTAGTGCCAGTGTGCTTAGCAGGTAAGCATAAATGCATTCACCATCTATGAGCTTGATCTTTTTTGACAACATTCTTAATCCAGTAAACTTGACCTCAGGAAAAACCACTGACGTTAATAAAGAGGACCTACTTAAAAGAGCATTATAAATGTACACACCTTAACAGAAGAGTGATCAAATAGAAAACAAAGAGCTATAAAAGTTATAAATGTAATTGTATCTAAAATGTGATAAATTAAGTATTGTTCTACACAGAGGAACAAAAGGCTGCTAGGTAAGGAGGTGAGGGGTATTGTCGGGGAGTCTGTGAAGCTCTCAGTTCTCCATTAGCCTGGGGCAGCTCTTCCAGGTTCCACCAGGCCTTGGGAAGACAACAATCCTGCAGCTTAACTGTATCTGTCCTTATTTTCACCCACTACTACAGCTGATAAACTGTAAACAAAAGTATGGCCAAGACAGAGGCAAGTGGAATGATTCTGACCAAACACTAACAAATCAAAGTCAAAAATAAAGAACACAAAGTTTTACTAAATATAAATACTTCTAAAAATCTAAACATTGACTACATGTTACCTCTGTGGAGACCATTACAATGCAATAAAATCTCAAAAGGCCGATAGGAAACAAATGGGAAAATGATTATCAAATGCCTTGTCTCCATTAGCTCTGAGAGGAACCACAGCATAGCGCAGTCTGATTTCCACACGTTAAATCAATATTTAGTTTCTGCATGAAATCAGAAAAACACAACTTCTTATTTCTGTATCATTTTTTCCCAAAGGTTCTCATTTGATGAGACACGTAGTATAAAACTATTTCATAAAACAGACAATCCATTTAGATTGACAAACTCCTAATCGTTTAGGTTGGAGCTTGCGGCTCGCTTTAGTCAGGTCCCGAGGACACTTTTGAGAGGCCATGGTGTACGAACACTGTGATCGGTGGAGACAAGGCATTTTATTACTCTTCCAAGAGCAACTCAATCTTCAGCTACAAATTAGTGCAGTGTTTACGTAATAAACAAACAAAAAACACCTATTCCATGAAATAAGTTGCACACAAGGAATTTAACCTTTCTAACTGCTACGCAAACTGCAATAAGATCAAGTATTGACAAAAACTGCATTTCACTGCCCAAAAATGTTTGTACTGACTTTAGGACTGTGATGACATTGAGCAACAAGCTGTTCGAGGGCTTTGTGGTGGCAAAGTGGGTCTAGGTGGGAGGGTTAAGGCTATATTTGAATCACTTTCACACAATGTCCCCATCACAAGAAGCAGTTTTTAAGCTGACCTACTGGCTCATAAGCCTGACAGGGACACTGAACCTACTACTTAAAGATAAACAGGACAAACAAACACCCTCAGCTATAGTCAGCTCCAGTTCAGATGCAAGGGTATGCAAAGGTCTATTCTTACACATTCAGTCAAACATGATTATTTGTAGCTACCACATACTGTTTTACAGTAGCATTAATTTAACGTACATATCAAATACACAACCATGATCTCTCAGTTTCAGTACACCACATTAGTGGAAACACTAAGCACGTAATGGGAGTCTATCCGTCATGATCATTTACCCTGGTTAAAGTCATTTTGGGTTGAAGCTGGAAGGAATGGGAGGGATAAGAGCTATTCAAATACAGAGGTATTCTACCAGAGGTGGAGGGAACTTTTCAGTAGGCGTGTGTGAGGTATAAAGGTAACAGAAAGCTGTGTTTGTGTCTATAAAACTAATGCAGTGTTGGGGGTTTTCCCTACCTAAAATGCTATTTTGAAATCGCAAGACTTGACCTTAAAAATGGCCTCTATTTGACAAAACGGTATACAATAAACCCATGACAACCATCTCTATAAGGGAAGCCATGCACTGGGGGACAGCTTGGTTCTTCCACAGGCCCTAACAGGGCATCTAAGGGGTGGGAGGAGTTCAGAAAGGCATCCTCCCTCAAACCAAAGGAAGGCTTCGGGGAAAACACTGAGATAGCGAGGAGCAGGGAGGAGGACGAGTAGAGGGTGCCCTCCCCCCCATGAACCCGAGCTCAAGCAAATTCACCACAATGGGAAGGTGGAGTCTTTCCAAAGCTTCCTGATCAAGTGTCCCTTCAGCGTGGGGTTTTCACTGAGGAAGGTAAAGCTCCACTGCCAATGTCCATGTTGTGGCCTCTCATAACAGCAGCAGAGATTCACTGATCAGCGCAGGAGATGAGGACTGGAGTCTGGGCGAGCTCTTTCTTCTGACTCTCAGCCATGCCCCTCTGGCCTCTGAAACAGGACATTAAAGAAGACTTCAGAGTGCGTTCACACTTTTTTAAATAGCCAGCGTCTTTTTGAAAAGAAAGCATACAGGGAATCTGCACAAGGCTCGCACAAGTCGGATCCAGCAAATCATCGTATCTGCACAAACTCGCTTGTTTCAACCTGATGAATGCCACATTCATTTAAACAAATTGCCATGTAAGGCTGCCTGTTCTACATTTATGGGCAAGTTTCATTCTAAAAAATGTTAGCAAAGAGTAAATATAACTTCACATTGCAGGTCTTCAAGTCAGATATCAGCAGACAAATATGTAAAATCCTGTATTTATGAAAATGAGACAATACTACGGCTGTCCACACTGTGTCACCACAGAACCATGCTGTGACACAAATAAACATGGAACGGTATGACATTTAGTAAGAAGCCAAAAAACATCTTGCTAAAGCAAAGTGGTCCATGACTAAAATGAGAGGCTCCAGTCAGTGTGACCATTGTGGAGACGGATGAGAGATTAAAGTCTGGTGTTCTAATGGGGAATGCAAAATCCTGGCAATAAGACCCTGAGGCAGCGGGTGGAACTTTCAACTACAGGAGTGTAGAAGCCGTCACGCCAAAATTCATTCAGATTGAGCCATTATGGAATTCCTAAATCAAATGAAAAAACAGACTATCTGCATACAACATCTTGTTTTGCATCAGAGAAAATTGTGAGCACAACAAGGCAGGTGAAAGTGACAACTTGTCTAACAAATGGTTCATACAAGTGGTTCCTGCACGACGCCCACTGGATCTGAGATGTGACATTACACAGGGAGCTGATGGGTGTTGTTGACAACAAGCAGAAGTGTAAGACAGCAGCGTCATCTATTTTAGAAAATGGACACTTTCAGCACAATATCGGTTGATGTTTTTGTTGTCACTGGTTCTACATTACATTCATATTTCTACAGCCTATAACATCTTGTATTGGTTGTTTATAAGTTACTTAACATTACTGTGAATGGGCTCATAAATTTTATTGGCTATAGGAGGTGGTATAATCTAAACAACAGTGATGTACAGAAGCTAGGCTGGGTCTCTACCTGTGAACGTTTTCCATGGCTGCTACCTCAGCGAGGGCTGCCAAGCTGAAGAAAGCAGGTAGCTCTTGCGGTACGGTGCCCCTCTCTGCCTCCTCTTCTCTGGGATTACTGTAGCACCCTTTTTCATTGCATAAATTCTGTTGGAGTAATGGCTTCTTATCCTGTTCCTGGTTCAGGTCCCTAGTTTTGTCCTCTGTAAACAAATTAAAAAGCAATTACAATTCTCAGGAACACTATTAAAATGACATTAATACAGCATTTCTTTTGCATATCTTTTTCAGATCTGTGAAACAGGAACATGACATCAGTGTCTGCCATGCTAGAAACAGTTTTACTCATTCTAATTAGTAACTATTTACTTTATTAGGTATTAAAAGTGACTTCCCAACAAAACATATATCACAAGTATAATATCAAATATACATATATTTTCATTTTTAAATGTTGACCGAACATGTGGCTTTCAAAGTGCTGTCACTCTTTATTACTGGTCTGAAGTACTCTGGGCTGTTGGACACTGTTTGTCTCCGGCTCCAGTCTCATTAGTACATACATGTTCTTAAAATACAGCTGATAGAAGTAGAGTGAACTGGTTAAGAGAACGTATCTTATAAATTAACATAAATTCAGTTAGATAAATTACGGTTTTAAATTAAGTTTTATATTCACTATTTGCAAAACGTTCCATTTAAAGCACCACCATGTATAATGTTAACATACAGTGGTGAATTCTGGCTAAAACAGAGACAAAGGCAGACAGATCTCTCTATTCCCACATGTACTGATCAATGGATTAATCAACCATCACTTACCCTCGACTGGAGACACACTGCCATCAGCGGTGCGCACCAAGTGTGTGATCTTGGTCTTCCTGGCCTTCCTCTTCTGGCTACCAACTAGCATCTCCATACTAGTGGTGCCCTGGACATCTGGGCACATTATGGCAACGGGGGCACATGATTTGGCTTTTGAAGCTGAATCCAGCATGGTGGAATCACTCTGTGCCACTGTTGTGGAGAAAAAGTTCAGAACAGATTTGAATGATCTGACCTCAGATATGCAGTAATGAAAGTCAACAAGGAGGTAAGTTACAGAGAAAACAGTTCTTTGTTTAGTATCATTGTGATTTAACCAGATGGAAGTGTATATTGAAATGTGAGCATAGTACATAAATTACATTACACGGTACATACATCTTTAAATCTTTTGGGTGGCTCAACATTGTTTATTACTTATAATGGCTTTTCTTGGGCTTTAATTCAAGTTGCTTTTTTACCTAAAAGGGATTTTAAAGCAATAGACTATATATTGTCGCAATGGGTAACTGTTAGAGGAATCTGCTAAATACCTCTGAACATGTTCACATCCCTGCTTCCAAGTACACAAACATCAACATTCTAGTTCACCTTTGTCCACTGCACCTGGTTTGTCCTTTTTGTTTTTGTGCTTCCTAACAATCTTGTGGAATGAAGTCTTTTTCTGAGATGGAGATGGCCCTGATATAGCAAAAAAACAGAAAAAAAGAGCATGGAAATGCTATGTCATGGAGTCCAAATGTTTTTGTTTTAACAAAGAAAGAACTGGTCCTGAAAACATGACTCCACGAACAGCTGCAGAGTGGGCCATGGATGAGATGAGGGAGTATTAAAGAACAGTCATTGTGTTTTTTACATAGAGAAATGTGATTTTGTTCTTACCTTTTCCAGCTTTTGAAACGTCCTCTTGGACAGTGGAGCTGTCCGTCTTCTTCTTCTTGGTGACAGCAGTCCCCTTCTTATCAAATGTCATTGGGCTATACTGCGGCAGGCTGTTAAACTTCCTTTCAAACTCCTCCTCCAGTTTCCCCAGGCTGACAAGTGAAGGTCAGAGGTTACATAGGAGAGCATATAATCAATAACCTAACCTAACCTTAGAAACAGAGGCCTTACTATAAACTAAAATAACTTATGAGTTATATATTTTCCTTCAGAGATAGGTGAAGTATTTTGGTCTAGTCCTATAAATGAAACAGCTAGAGCATCAAACTACTTCTGTCCTCACTAAATACATAATAAAGTCAGACATACGATGTATTAACATAAAAACTGGAACCTAAATCTGTATACAGGGATATTCTCTCCATAGTGTCTACAATATAACTATTAATATTGCTATAAATGTTATATATAAGTAATAAACCTTTGTTATTAATGCAGATGAATAAGCAGCTAATTATTTTAGCTGGCTGGTTGCCCCAGAAGTCTATCGCTATGCAGTTAGCTCCAATAGCTAATCCAGGGGTGGTGAGTACAAAGTTAGCTAAATTTACGTAAAGCTGCAATATGCTCATAATCAGAATATTAGAAAAAGACCCAGGTTGGAAATACAAGAATTTCGCTTGAAGAACCAAAGGAAAGAATCCTAAAACAGACACACTCTATTACTCTATACTTGTAAAAGGGGAGACATGACTCACCCCTGTGAAGAGTCATCTTTGGACTTGGACTTTTTCAGCTTTTTGGGGTTATTAGGTCCCATCTGAGAAATTGTCCAGCTGTCATCACTCCAGTTTGCATCGTGATCAGAAGCACGGAAAGCACCTCTTTTACCTGCAGACACAAGTATTCAGACAAACATTCACTGATATGCATTAACAACATAACATACACAGACTGAATCATGCCTCCTACATGTATTAACCAGATGGCCCTTGAATCAAAATGGATACCTCTGTCAATATTGGCTCTCAGTGAAGTCAGCATTCCCTCAGAAACGAGGGTTTTATACAAAGCTCCTTTGCAGCTCCTCTCTGATTTCCTGGATCCGCGGCTCTCTGCGTTGGACTCACAGGTCCCTTCACTCGACCTCTCCTTCCCCTTGTCCTCCTCTTTGAGTTTAGCAGGTGAGGGGCTGCAGGGGGAGTGATGGGGTTGTGCCATGCTGCCCTGAAGGTCCGTGCCTCCTATGCTTGCTTCTTCTGCTTCTGTCTTGGGACTAACGTTAGACATCTCTTCCTTCATCTCCACCTCAGTGGCACTGTGCTGCCCGGACTGCCCACTGTCGTCCTCCATCTCCTCCTCTTTTTCTTCGACAAAGGTCTTGACTTTGGGCTTGCTCTTCTTTTTGGGCATCCCAGAGGTTCCAAAACCAGGGCTGCTCTGGCTCTTCTTCTTGGGCTTCACCTCTGTGTCCTTCCAGGCCCCTTTGGCCACTGCCTCAATCGTACTGAAGACACTGTCCACGTTTGATTCTGCATGGTTACACTTTTTGATGATCTTCTTTGCTGAGCAAAGGATCTCTTCGTTATCATTTGACTTGGTCACCTCTTTTTTCTTGCTCTTGCTTTTGACACGTGCATTTTGGCTGCTGAGTTGTGGGGGAATGGCATCAGTGGAGGTAGAAGTGACAGAAGAGAGCAAAGGTAGGAGGGCAGATGTGCGAGAGGAGGGACGACAGTCGTCAGTGTCTGCTTTCTCCTCCTTGATCTCTGGCTTGACTGTAGTTAGCTGGAGAGAGGCTGGAGAGGAGCTGTCCTCAGGAGGAGATCCCACCGTGTCCATCTTTCCAGCTTCAGATGCTAAGCACATCTTACAAAAACACAACCAAAAGACTCAATGTTAAACAAATTAATATAAAAAGACAACAATCTATGCTCCGAATATTACATATCTACATTTAATATCAATTGTTCTTGCAGTGAAATCTTTACTAATGGCATTGATAATCTTGCTGTGATTTAATGCTTTATTCCTCCAATTGGTGACAAAAACCTGCTTTACTGTGTGCCCCTCACAAAGCCTTACCTTTTCTAAGCAGACATTTATACAGACGTATATGTGGGTCTACTGATGGCATTAAAGACTGTCCTGTGACATAGAATCAGATGTATGCCAATGACACGCAGTAACAAGTGAAAGGTTGTTCTGTCCTATCTGTGCACATATGATGTACTGGGCACCTATTCGTTTTAAAAGAGCAACTCCCAGATTCAACCGACCAATGGTGTAACTTGACTGACTCGCTCACTCACGGACAGACTTTCCTGTTTATAGGGCTGGCCTTGCTTTGCTGCGGTCCAATCAAAAATGTGTATGAAGTGAAGGGATATCATAGTTAAGACTCCCCATCACTACAAGTAACAAAACATGAGTGTTAGCTGAAAGCAAACATTTTCTAGTTTTATCTCTTTATTGCAATGAGCTTACTCAAACAAGCAGCGTTGTCACATTTTTACAATCTTTCAATTTCTAACATGAAAGATAAGGGATGTTACAGCCCAGGTCAATCAGATCTTTTCATAGTTTAATATTGAACCATGCAAACTGCCAAATGCCTTACCTCAGCAAGCTGGAAGAGAGCGGACTGTCTGCATGGTTTTCCTTCAGGTGCCGCAGGGGGAGACGACTGTGAACATACAGTAACATGCTTTGTTACCTGCAGTGTTTTTCTGAGATCACACTGCTTAGCTTTATTTTTCAGCAATATTTACTGTCCAACACATTTCACCATGTTGATTGTTACTGTAGGAAAGACTAAACCTACGGCCTGTAGCACAAAGAAAGTTCAATTTAGTCTACCTCTGGCTTCACTGACAACACTGGACACCCAGCATCACGAAGCTGATTATCTGTTAACTCTGAGTTTTCCAGTCAGGTTATGAGCATGTTAATGTGACAGAAGGGAGTAGTTGATTACAAGCGGCATCATCATATACATGAATGAAGTTCTTAATATGATATGAGATGAAATGCTGACACCCGCTGGAAATGTTTGTTATAGCAACAGCAAAAACGTAAACAACATAGCAAGAATAGAATAAGATGCTGGAAATACTGTCCAAATGATCACAATGAAGGCTAAGTGTAGAAATGATTAGAAATGCCTTGGGTATAGTAAATATTTTTGCATTTTTGTCTTATGATGAACAAACTATTTCAAACAACTGTTAAAAGTAAACTAATACTGTTTCTGCTGCCAAAGCAGAGGGGAGAAAGACATGGTCTTAATGCATGAAAAGGTCCTGGAAGCTAATTAACAGTGTGTGGGTATTATTTAAGTCAACAGAGGGTATACTTGTTATTTCCAAATATCATCACAAGTCACCTAATACTATTCTGAGCTGTAGTGATGAATAAGAATGGAAAAGCTTCGACACTGTCAGGAATCCTGCAGGGATAAAAGCCCTTAAAGCGGCTATCATGTTTATTATATCGTTTTTTGTGTGGTAAACTGTTTGTTTGAAGCTCTGTTTTAATACTATAGGGGACACATTGAAAGCCTGGAAGAGCAAAGCACTTGAGCTGATCTATTAAACAATCTGTTGCTCTGTGTTACTTGTCACTTTATTGTACACTCTGTAACTGACTGGGTGGTTGACGTCACCCAGTGCTTTCATGAGAGTTGAGCTCAACTCAGCTTGGTTTTACCAAGAAGTAATATTACTGAATAAAGGTCAATGTTGTGTTTGCAGTCATGGACAAACTCACATTGGATATCTAGCTCTTGTTTTTAATGGTATTAATTAAACCTGTGCTTTTCCTGCTATATGTCAAAATGTCTGCTGTGGGAAAGGCTTATATGTTAGCAACGGTTTTCAAGTTGTCTCTGCATATTTACAATTCTGTCATGAACCAAAGTGACTAGAAAGGTTGTAGATATAGTCTTGGGATGTAAATAGTTCAGTTATGATAACTGGTTATAGTCCTACCTCTGCCAGTGGGGAAAGGCCAGACTTGACCCTGCTTTCAGTTTTGTCAGGCACTCTGTTCGGTATTGTCCCAGACAGCATCTGTAGATTGAAAGAGGGTTAAACAAAAATTTTTCACACCACATTAGTGACCCACGTTACAGAGTAACACAACCTCAAGTATCTGGTCGAGTAAAGCGAGAAGAGAAATATGGACTTAGAACACACCTCTTCCTCATCCCCTGGAAAGGAGTTCCCTTCACTGGCTGCGTCAGGTAAACTAGGCTTAGTGCTCGTGGGGATCTGGAGAAGCAAACAACACTGGAGTTAGTCAGACTGTTAAACAAAAAATGTAAAAGAAAATTCTTCAAATTCAAAAGCATAATTTGGCTACAGATAAAAGTAACACCAGTGATTAGTCTTTGAGGCCACCTTTTGGAGAGCTGGTGCATTACAAGGATGCACCCATTGGCCTCCAACAGTGACCTACCTCTCTGTTTGTGAGGGCATGTTCCCCAGCTAACAGCAGCATGCTAAGGCCTCCCATCTTTGTAGGATCTGACAAAGAATGACAGTAGTTACAAAACCAATCCTGCATTTTGTCATGTTGTCACTGAACAGTCTTTTATTATACACACCTGCCATGGCAAAGTTTAACTGTGGCATGCTGTCTGTTTTGGGCACTTTTTTGGCAGTGGTGGAGTCCTTGGATGAGTTGGAAGAGAAGGACCAAACTTTTTTGCGGGGGTTGCTGACCGGCTGACAGGGAGGGCTCTTAACTGGTTTGCTGGTGGTGGGACACCACTTGTAGCCCGGGTTTGCCTTCATGAAGGCGTCCTTGTACTGAAAGATCATCCAGAATTGATTTGGTTACAGGTAAAACCTTAAAGCCCCTGGTTTCAAATCATCAGATCAAAATCTAAATATTTCTCTGTGACATTCAATTCTGATGTCAAATTAGCAACAATCATAGTTAGAGTTCATGAAAAAAAACATCCTTGGGTATTATTTATTAAGAGTTTGAAAAGGATTCAGCTAATCTGCTTCATCAGGACTGGATGGGTGGGTGTGGTTTGATCCGATTTGATTGGCAGTGGCCTGGCCACACAAACTGTCAGGCTGTCTGAAATCTCTCCCTCATTCACTACTGCCCGTATACCCCACAGTCAACAGTGCATATGTGGAGCTGCAACACAGGACTCGTCAACATTTTGTCATCACTGACAGGTGTAATGTTGTACGGTTGTTATTTTGGCATTATTTAAAATGCCATGCAATGCACTGTGGGATTGTGAGCAAAAAGTAGTGTTGGTGGCATAGATATCACTTTTATCATTCCCTCGTATACATTTTTGAGGCACTATATAATGCATAAACAGTCAAAGTGGTGGACAGTGAATAGAATGCATTTATAATAAACGGAGTGATTTCAGAAACAGCCTTTGACTCTCATCTCTTATTTGATATTTCCTCACTCCATGCTTGAACCGGGAGTCGTTCTGGCCCGACCTCTCAAAGCTCTTATTTCTGCTCAGAGGAGCGAGGAGGGATCAAGGAGAAGCCATGAGGAAAGATACACGAGAGCAGCCTTCATGGAAAGCTTTTTATGGCTGACACGCCCCATTATTGGATATCAGTCACTGATTGGACGCTGCAGCTGATTAGACTGATCTGATGCATCACAACAATCACTGGAGTTTTTCTACCACAGTGAAGACAGATAGCAGATTAAACTCAAGTGTATCACTCCCAACTTTTATGTGTGTGCAGGTGTTTGTTAAACAGGTAACAGAGCGAAAACGCTGCTGCTCTGCCAGTGATAACTTGCCTTTATTAGTATTTTTTTATGTTCATGTAACTTACTCACAGAAAGAAGCTGAATGAGAAAAAAGGTTTCCAGCACCTTTAAAATTGGTTCTTTAAGGCAATTCTTCTCTTTGATGTAATATTGCCTCATTGCCACCATTTAAAGTATATGCCAACCTGTGGTGATCAGCCTTTTTCTTTATTATACTTATGAATAATGAAAGAACAAAAACACCACCAAATATTGCATCAAGTCAATCAAATCAAATTCTTCTGTCTGTTCTTTTCTCTCTTGCTTTGGCTTGTCTTTTCTACTCATAAGATTTCAAAACTCAAAATAACATTTCACCTTTTTTTTTTTTTTTTTTTTTTTTACAATGTACCAAATTGACAAATTGAGAGAGAGTTACAATGACCTAGTACTGATGCAAGAGTGAAAGCGCAGCCTCACCTCCTTGGCCATGTCAGTGTATTTCTGCTTCTCTGTGGGCTCCAGCACAGCCCACCAGTCAGCCAGGATCTTTGTCGCCCCACGGTTGTCCAGACGAGGGTGTTCCTGCCGCACCAGGGAACGGTGGCGTTTGCAGAAGAGGAGGAAGGCGTTCATTGGCCGCCGTGCCCGCTGTTCATTCGAGTCCTCCTCCACTTCCTCTGTTGTGCTTCCACACTGTAGCTGCGGGGCCTGGTCCGGGCCACACAGCACAGGCTGCTGAAGACAAATTCATAAAGCGTTACATGCAATGCTGTACCATGTTTCCTGTCCCACTGATGTGATAAACTGTGGACAAAGATGATTAAACAACCTGTAAAGCCATCAAACACAATCACCTTCTCCAGCTCCTCTTCATCCTCTTCTTCCTCCTCCTCAGAGAAATCCAGAGCCTTTTTGGAGAGAAGTGGGTGCCACTGCAGGCATTTGCGTTTGGGGCGCTTGCCAGTGACCTCTCCTGCAACAGGTGGCTCCTTACCCCTTCCTCCACCCTTCATGGTACTACCGCACCTAACGAACGACAGATTGGGAACACCATAAGACCATGTCTATACACAACATGCACAGTGAAAACATCCTGACGTGCATCATCACTTATATGTTATCTAATGGAAACACAGATACCTGCTGCCAGAACAGTTAGTGTGATCATAACTACTGGTACTGTGCACAACCAGCACAAACATTTATTGACTTCAAGCAGGCTTGAAACAGGCATGGGATTTGATATACTTGTTTAACAGTTTGACTGCAACAGAACGTTTGCTGTGACTGATACAGGCCTACATTTTTAACCTTTACGGTTCCCACTGTGGGCTGGACCTGGTTGTCATAGGTGTGATATTTGCTGATGTTTTAAATTCCTTTGTTATAGTGCATGAATGATGAACACGTGGGCACACGTGAAATAATGAAAGTCCAATTCTTTACTATTGAAAGCCTCTAATACATATACAAATTATAACCATTATTACCATTATAACCATGTCCAAATAATTAAATAAATTTCCTTTTCAGTACTGACACAGTTTTCAAAAATAATTATGCCTTGCCTAACTTGCATTGGAGGACCCCCCTACTGTGGAACCCATGAGCAACATAAAACACAGCTGCAAGGGATGTCATTAATAGCTGCTCGACTTAGTAGAGATATTGAATTAGATACCGCCCACTATCATATCATGGTCTACAGGTTACAAAGCAGCACTGATACACCACTGAATAGTAAGTGGATGTACTCAGGTCCAGAAAGTCTCACTGGTGCTGCAAAGACATCATTACAATCAAGGACAATTCTAACTATTTTCATCCATGCCTTATTTTCCTACACGCTTGAGTGTTCTTATTATGAAACAGGATTTGGGACATTTTTGGCACTTTGTTGGTGGATCAGTTTGACATGTTTCCAAGTAAATTGGTTAAAGAATATGCAGTCACACTGAGCCAGCAAGACATAGAGCTGCAGGCAACAGGAGCTCAGAGCAGTTTGGTAAATCTCAAACACATCCACAATACACAGAAACAATACCACCCGCTTATATCACCAATTGTAGAAGAAAGAAAGAAAGAAAGAAAGAAAGGAGTTACTTCAATTATCTTAGCGCTATGTTGGAAATGAGGTTTCATTTTAAAATAAGCTAATGTAATTTATAAACACCTGCTGTTTTGAGCAGACAAAACTGTTTTACAAAGCTTTGATCATTTTGGGGTCAAATCAAAAAGTACCAAAGCAAAAATATGTAAGAAGGATCATGAGAAATTAAGAGTCGCTTTCCTGCAGGTCAGTGTCCCCAAAATAAAGGGAAACATATATAATATAAACATTTATACTTATACTTACTTATACTTTATACTAAAAATATAAAGAGTTGGTCTGGACCTGCTCTATATGAAAAAGTGCCCTGACATAACTTTGTTGTGACATGCGCTCTATATTAAAACTGAATTGAATTGAAACTGGATGAAAATTGTTTGTTTGTCAATGGTTAATCTCAGCTGATATATATGTAAAATAAAAGAAAGAAAATGGGTTGCATATAGGTCTATGTAAAAGACATTCTGCAGTTAGGTTGATGGGACAGGGTGGGAGCCAGTGGCGTTAAGCCATTCCTACTGATGGTAATAAAGGTTGTAATGTGGTGCAGAAGGTAGGAGTGCTACCTGTTGAGCATCCCATTGAGAACTCCAACGTGTTTTTTCACAGAAGATGTCAGTTTACATTGCTATATCGAAAACTTATCAGTTATGAAAATGGAGGCCATCCCCTAATGGAAGCGAAGTCAGGATATTGAGGAAAACTAACCTTTAACTACAACCACAATTGGATGTTTTATTGTGGATATGAAGTAGTTGAAGATGGAACTACGTCCGTGGTTTTCAGGAAATGGTGAAAGTGAGTTTTCAGACACTTAGAAATCATCATCATTACCTGCCGTGAACACAGATTTTTTTGTTGCATTGTGGACATTTTTTTAAGGGCACTAGTCGGAGCCTACATTTCACACAAAGAATTTAGACTCTCTAATAAAAAGGCAGAGGGTGCACCAAGTAGCAGGTAGAGAATGACACAGCCAACAACTTGTTTTTACCTGGTTCTGTTAGTAAGACAATCATTAGTCCCTTCCTTTAGGCATTGCATTTAAAGTACACCTGTGTGTAATTGATGTTCAAAAAGGTCAAGAGAACCAACATCACACGACTCGGACAAAAGGACTACAGAGAACATAGGCTTTTACTAGTCATTGCTGTTGGCCAGTGGGCAACAAGCTCTTCTCTGTTGCTCAAGAGCTGCACAAAACCATGTTGTTGTGAAAAACACAACAGGAACAAAGTCACAACAGAACATGGTCAGTTAGCCACAGACCTCAAGGACTGCTGCGGGCAATTCAATAGTTATGTAAAGTGATTTATAAGTCAAATACTTTCTTGATTCACGTTTCAGAGGAAAAGGTTACATAAAGAATTTGGAGAATTGAAGACGTCTTTATAAATGTTATGGGGGCACCACAGTGCTGTAACTGGATTTGCTGAATGGGCAGAGTATCTTTGATGCCTTGTGTATAAGTGTCTTATAATGAGTTCAGCGGTAGAATAAGCTTCGGCCCATTATAAGTCATTCAACATAACAACGTCCAAAGTAACCTTGCACCTGGCCTCTTCTCACCTTGATGCATGCTCTTCAACTTTAGGTCTCTAACAAAACCAAGAGAGGGCTGTCTCAGAAAAGATGCACCTATCACAGCCTCTTACTATCAGCTGCAGTACATTCTAATGTTTAGCACACACACGTCAGCTGAATTACTGAACACTGATAACTAAACGTCTATGTATATTCCCTTTCTGGGTTTTTATTTCTCAACAGGTTTGCACTTGTTCTCAATGTCTCCTAAACATGACACCAATGAAATCAGCCATCAGTGAATGATTGTATATAGATACCAGTGTTTGTATTTATGGAAAACAGGGATACTTACTGAAGACAAAGCTATGGAAATGCTGGATGAGTGATGAAGATGAATCTGCCACAGCCTTGGTCATGCAATGACGATGACCTATAAAATACAAGACACTGCTCTCAGTCGTGCGTTACACTGTCATCTCGGCAACAATTTTCCAAACAACACGAGCTGGGCTGCAGGAAAAACGTGTGCACAGCAACTTTAATTGAGCATTATCGAGTGACACTACATAGCACAAGACCTCGTCGGCTTCAAAGTACGGTGGGACATTTTGTCTGATCTGATTACCAATCACTTCAATCGTGCAGTCGATCCGCCCTTGTGGCCAAAACCAAAACATGTAGGCCAAAACCCTGCGACCACTGCATTTCATACATCACACCGCCTAAATGAAGCAGGCACAGTTGCAGTTAGTATTTTGCTGCGCAGCGGGTTAGTTGTGTTCTCAGGTAAAACTACTGATGCCCGATCGGACTGCCTGTTTTCCGAGTGAAGTCCTGAGCTACTGTATCGAGCTCCTCGCGCGTAATAACAGCACAAAATGTGTGAGGTAGGAGAAGAAACGATCCGTTTGCCTACCTAATGTGCTCCTACCTCTAAGCGCACATTTTCATCTCCGTGCAAAATGTCGAGCTGAGCTCTGACAAGACAGACAAGCCGCATGAGAGTCCATCTTGCTTTGGTTTGGAGGAGAAAACCGAAGTACAGTACAGTAGTGGGGATATTTCACTCCTGTCAAACTCTTCGATGACAATGTCGTCGAAATGTCTCCCACTCCAAGGGGAAAACCTCCACGATGATTAATTAAACTGGGGATTTTCTGTCCAGGCACATGCATCTGTGGGCAATGTTTTGCTGAGCAGTAACTGTTGGCTCCATTTTCTAGCAGTGTTACTAGGAATAAAAGTAGCTAGTTAGCTTGCTAGCTATGCAGCCTGCTAACTGGACGTATCACGGTTTTAACAATGCAATGGTTTCCAAAACAGCTGCTGTTTCGTGAACAGCCGCTGACAAAACTCATAGATTCAACTGGGATCAAAATACTTGTCTGTGCTGTTGCAACTGTTCGTTTACATACAACGCAGTTTTGTGGCTATGTATTTGATGCGGATGAGGGGGGGGGTAAGTCATACCACCTCACCTCACTGAGAAACAGTTGCTTTGCCATGTATTTTTAACGTCGATTTCAAACAGGAGAGAAGAAATATGTAAGCAGCACAGCAACAGTGACAACAATATATGGACTAGAACACTGGTTATCAATGAAATGTCGATGGGAAACCCACACATTCAAAGGGAAAAGGCAGCAGGCGGACATCATGTCCAAAGCAGCGATAATAACACATTTTCAGAGTGACTGAGTGAGAGGTTGACAAAATAGCGACCGGGTTTTAACGGAAATTCAATAAAACCACAAGTTCTCTGTCATGAACGTCTCCTTAATGTCTAAACAAACCTCTAATATCCTGCTCAGGTACCGGGGGGGGGGCTCTCATCATTGGTGCCGTCCACCTTTTTAACTTATTGACACATCATAACAGTTCAGCACTAGCTGTACTAAACACAGCAGCGTCAAGTCCACCCAAACGAGACACACGGAAACCGGAAACAGCCATTTGTCACCAAAATAAAAAGATTAGCACTTAAAATGAAGCTCAAATTCTATTATTATTCTATTTTAAAGCAGCATTTGAACTACATCCCAAACAAATACACAAACGCAAATACAAGTTTGAAGGATGCATGGTGTTGTAATTCTTAAGGCAAGTTAATGCTAATTAATTTGTGAAGGCAATCAATCATTTTAAGTTTTTATCTTTGTAATGCACAAATTGAAGGAACTGGTGGGATTACATTTCACTGTGACTGAACCTTATATGATTACTGCAACAAAAAAACTTTATTGATTGACTAACAGTGGTACCTTTTAACAACAAGCCAATTCACAGTGCTTTACAAATGACACAATAGGCATTACGACAAAATATGTCAAATACACAGATAAATGAAAACAGGACAATGTAAAGAGACACATTTAAAAAGAAAAATAGAATAAGATATTATGGATAGCAATAGAGCATGTAGCAACAATAACAAAAATATCAATTCAATTCAATTCAATTTTATTTATATAGCGCCATATCATAACAAAGTTATCTCAGGGCACTCTATCGCATGGAGCAGGTCGAGACCAACTTCCAAATATCAGAATCAGAATCAGGATTATTGCCAAGTATGTGTATTTTTTCACATACAAGGGATTTTTCTTGGTATATTGGTGCCTAACAATTAACACAGTAGTATAAAATATAAATAAAGATGAAAGTAACTGTATAATTAACCTTTGAGGGACCCATATGTGGCCCTAGGGCAGATGCCCGCTTTGTTTTAAATCCCATTCTTAGGTATAATGTTGTTGCACACACTGTAGGATATTGCTCTGCCAATAAAAATGTATATTAGGAACATATTAAACACTGGAAACATTTGCATGAAATACTATCTACTTCCAGATAGCACACACAAGGCCTGCACAACCCGAGGCTCAGCGTCTCTCCAGATTCTGCAAATTAGTAGTTATCTGCCAATATGTTTCAAGTCTGTTCTATTCAGGCCAGTCTTGCATATATATCACATCGACTTCCGTTCAACATTCAACACCATCATCCATGCCTCCACACTGCCCTAGCCCACCAGGAGGCAGGGGGAAGTACTTTAAAATGCTCTTTGTGAAATACAGCTCAGAATTTAACACAATTGTCCCCTCCCGACTTGTCACGAAGGTTGAAGACCTGGGACCCAACTCCACCATATGCAACTGGATCTTCAACTTCCTGACAGGCAGACCTCAGGAGGTGTGGGTGGGCAGCCATGTCTGACTCCACCACCATCATCAAGTTTGCTGATGACACAGTTGTGGTGGGCTTGATCTCTGAAAACAAAAGGCCTACCTAGAGAACCTGACTCACCTGGAGAACTGGTGCCAGGAGAACAACCGGATGTCAGCAAGAATAAGCAGCCGGTAGCAAGAACTACCAACCCCTCAGGATCAACAGGGGCCTGGAGAGGGTGGACACTACAGCCAGTGTGTCGGCCAGACTAGTGGCACTCCCACATCGCCACACAACCCTGTGCTATTCGCTGCAATGCCTGATTTGGTCTGAACAAAGCCTATGAGGGGCTATCTGGCCCTGCAGAGGGTGGTGCGGTCAGCTCATGTCAACTCTCAGCCCTGCAAGACATTTACAGCAGGAGGTGAAGGGCGAGGGCTGAGAGGATCATAAAAGACCTCCATCACCCCAACAACAGAACCTTCTCTCTGCTACCGCTGCCTCAAGGCCAAACCAGAGAGGATGAGGAGGAGTTTCTTCACTTGGCCCATCCAGGTCCTGAACTAATGATTTCACTTCCCTTACATCAGAATCAGAATCAGCTTTATTGGCCAGGTATGTGTACATACTAGGAATTTGACTCCGGTATTATCTCAATCTCAATGTACATACGTGAAGTAGACAAACAATGTTTTTATGATACAGCAAGAATAAAGTAAGAATTATAATACATCCACCTGTCACACACTGCTTATGTTATATTGTTATAATTTTCTGCATCTCATCTATGGTCATACTGTTTCATGGACACTGTCTTAGACCTGCAGAGGGTGGAGAAAACTGGTCCTCCACTCCCCGCCACTGAGGTTGTCCAGCACAAGCCCTCCTCTCCTCTGGGAGGTGCTACAGGACTCCCCATTCCAAAACCAGCAGGCCCTCAGCTGTCACCTTGCTGAACTCTGCACCATGGTGATACCTCCCCACCCCCCACACACACCTTTCTCCAGTGACTGAACATTTGCACAATATCTGTGCCTCGCTGGCTGCTCGCTCATATTTATTTACTACTGCCACACTACTGTAGATACACTTGCCTGTATGCTGTCCATGCTACCGTCTTTACATACATATATCAGACTTATACATGCGCTTTATATTTGTCCTACTGAAACTGCTGCACATACTGTTCATGGTGTATCGTAGCATAGTATCTACCCCTTGCTGTTAATTCTATTTATTACATCTATTCAAGTGTAGATTATTGTACTTCTCATTAGATGCTAAACTGCATTTGGTTGTCTTGGTATTTGTACCCTACTCTGTGCAGACAATAACATTGAATCTAATCTAATCCGGCATGTATTCAAATCAATACTTTTATTTTCATACTGTAAACCGGAAGTCATCTGTTATTGTGTCTATATTGACGGTGGTACAGAAACGCAGCACTTCACTGGATGATGAATATTACTGTTGGCGAAGTCGACATATTAAACGACCTTAATTCACAAAAATAACACCATAATGCGTTCATTCCGGCAGAAATACAGACTTGTTCAGTCATATAATGTAATAAAAATCACTTTCGTTTTCTTCGAGGTAGGAGAAAATTATCATCTCAGCTAGGCTATATCCCTCCCCTCCCCCGGTTTGCAAAGTGCTCATAGCCAGTACTGGCCTGTACTTGCTAACAACATCCCTGACTAAACTTTCTCTTTTAGTACTGTCCGATTGACCAAGGTCACCGGAGAGGTGCGGGCTACATGAGAGAACTCTAATAACGACTTACTAAACGCTGGTTACTTCTATCTCATATGACTACTTGTTTTAAGCTTCCTGGGTGTTTGTGCGCGTGATAACTGATACAAATGATTACAGACATGTATACCGGTAGTTCAACAGTACGTACCTGTCCGTAGCAACGTAGTAAACTAGTAGCTAGTTGCAAAAATCTTATTTAAAAGCTTTAGCCGTGAAATTATCAACAGTTTTGCAGCATACTGTACACATTGAAAATATCCACCCCGTCATGTCAAACTGTACGTGAGTGGACACTCTTTTTGACGGACAGCTCCATTTCACCAATAAGAAGCGACGTACGTTCTAGTGTTTTGAGATTAGTTTAACGTCCTCAAATGTAATGTCCAGGACAGGTGTGGGAAATTTAAGCCTAAATAATACAAAATAACATTAAAACAAACGTAGTGTGTCTGTTGGAACTACATTGGCGCAATAGACATTTTTTTGAAGAGGCACTTGTTAACTGTTCTCGCAAGTTTGCTACATTTTGTCAGTTTTTCTGAGCAGCCTGCTTGTTGATTGGTTTTATGTTAATCAGGAAGAGGTGATCAGCTGAATACCTTAAGTTGAAAAAGACTAGATGGTCACAATGATGATATACACCTTGGCTGCAGAACGTAATTTAATACAGAATCTGTAGTCTGTAGTCAGTGCTGTAAATCCTTAAAATATGTCAACAGCACAGACTGATATTAAATTAATCAATGTAGGTCTAATGATAATAATATGCTTTATTTATAAAGCAATTTTCAAAACGGAGTTTCAATGTGTTTTATGCTTAGTTGGGGAAAATCAAGAAAAAACTATTCAGCACAATACAATTATATGAATCCAGACAACTGTGAGGGGCCTTTAGTCTTAAATCAGGACTTGGGAACAGCCAGAGGGGCCCTGCATGAGGATCTAAGGCCATGCTCTGGCAGATAAGGGGAAAGTAATTCAGGAATATAACTAGGAGCCAGCCTGTGAAGGGGTTTAAACCTGACCAGTAAAGTCTTAAAATCTGAAAAAGTTATCTAAGGTAATACATACTATGCAAACATCATTTTTGTCTTAAGCTCCATGGCAAAATCACAAACAACTGAATATCTTTGAATGAATATACCACTGCACTGATTGCACCACTGTCAGTTGTGCTGATTTGCGAGGTTTGCCTGGATTCAGTTACTACAAATTCAGAGAAAGACACATTCTGAAGTTACTTTGTTGGTCTCCTTGCAATGGTGCTAAATCTTCAGTTGGCTTGTGAATATCATGAGTTTATGCCACCACAACCTGATAATTGCAACTTTAGGAATGTAAATAGTTGTATTATTGATAACACTGCACAATTTCACCAGCAGATGGCAAACAATGAACATGAATATTATGTGGCAAATGTGAGCATTTGAGGTAAGACAGGAACAGCCAGTAGTCAACTGCCAGAGAAACATGAAGTTACATTAATGGGTTTTTGAAAAAGAGGAAACAGGGTTAAAGTGTCACGGCACATAATCCAGTCTATAGGCTCTCTCACATCTTTCAGAGGCCATGGTCATATCCTCCTGTTGGTTCAAAACAGAGAGACATCAGCATATGAGGCTTTAAATGTGGCTCAGAGAACCTGGCTAATTCTCAGTTCTGCTGCTTCCAAATCTACTGAAGGGTGCACAGAAAAGAAACACAAATTAACTTGATTACTTTATAGTCACATTACAATGGTCATAGTGGCAACATACAGCACAAGCATTTCATGAAGGCCATAGCCACCATGCGACCTCAGTTTGGCATGATGCCCCTCCCATGCTGCCTCTGCTGATTCGCTGTTTTCCCCTCTGCAAATTATGTAATTTGCTGTTAGCTGTCTTTAATCAGTTCACGTATTATAACAAACTTTTCACTCTGGAGTTTGTATTGTATTCCTTGTATATATGGAGTTTGGGAAATAATCAGCTTTTGAAAGTTGTATTTATTTCACTGATAGTTATATGTATTAAAAAAAAAACATTATTTACATGGACTTAAAATCTGTTTTATTTGATGACCTTGCTGCCCTGGCCTTTGGCCTTTTAGCCACACCAAAGGCCAAGTGGCTGTATCTCCTTGCTTGCCACAGCAGTGACCTGTGAGGCCTGAAACGGATTATGTGCCAGTCAAGTTATCCATGATACTTTTCTTTTTACAAACATGTATTGTATTATTGTGTTAGACCTTTGCATTAAGCCAGTCATATCTTTAAAGACGTCTTTTAATAATGCAGCGGTTATAAGAGAAGAAAAATGGTCAGAGAGTTGACTCTGGTAGCATCGTTCTGTTTTAATGTGTAGGGTAACAGTTTCTCAGGCATTCTGGTCAATGCTTTACTGATTTATAAATGTAGAGGTTGTGACTGGTCTTGTATAAAGTTTTATTTTGGGACTTTGCTGACACTAAGCACATTTACTCAAATACTGCACTGAATTTTAATGTAATTTCCTTGAGTATATCCACAGTGCATCCAGAAAGTATTCACAGCGCTTCACTTTTTCCACATTTTGTTATGTTACAGCCTTATTCCAAAATGGAATAAATTGATTTTTGTCCTCAAAATTCTACACACAATACCCCATAATGACAAAGTGAAAAAAGGTGAGATTTTTGCAAATTTATAAAAAACAAACAAACTAAGAAATCACATGTACATTTGCAGAAATTCCCCAAAAAACGTTTTCATGTTGTCATTATGGGGTATTGTGTGTAGAATTTTGAGGATACAAATGAATGTATTCTATTTTGGAATAAGGCTGTAACATAACAAAATGTGAATGTGAACAAAAAGTGAAGCGCTGTGAATACTTTCCGGATGCAATGTATTTCATGTTACTTTATACTCTTACTTCACTACATTTCAGAAGGACATATTGTGGTTGCAATAGCACATTTAGGATATATGACATTTTAAATGTAATATAAGGCCTGCCCACAGCATTTGAGCCAACTTTGAGTCATATCACTCAAAAAACAAAACTGTCAACATCATGGACCTGAATTGGAAAATAATCGTAGTTTTGCATTAATAGTTTTAACTGGGAAAACTCAGCTGATAAACATAAGACCTTGCCAGTTAGATGCTGCCTTTGTTCAGTCCAATACAGCAAGTGAATACCTACTTACCTATTCTCTAGATACTGAATCAAATGAACAAATTAATCATACTTATGTGCTTCATATGATCTGATACAATCGCTCAGTGTTTAATGTGTATGTCTATCTATAGGTCTGCACACAAGAAATATGTTCTAGCATTCACTAGTGAAGACGAAAAGGTCTCACCTTTTAAAACATATAATGCTCAGGATTTGTTGACTCTGTGCCACAGAGGTTTTGATTTAACTTTATTGTCATTGTTCAGGCTGTCATGGTGTAGGCACCTGTTACTTTGTTACTGTTAGTTCCTTCCCTATAAACATATAACATTTGATCAGATACAACAATTGCTCATTTAAAGTGTGTCTAAGCAAAACTATGCCCACATGGTTACGAACATGCTTGCAGAAGCATATTTCTCTACCAAAATCTGTGAACAAATTCATAATGCTATACGATTCTTAGAGAATCACTATTAATGTTACTTGTTGTCTTTTCCTGCGCTGGTGGCTGGCTGGCTGTGTCCGTTGCTTGTACTGCACATGATGGGTTCACCACAATGGGTGAAGGTCAGTCCGGTTGAGCTTTGCAAGTCACCAAAATGGATGCAGAGGATTGAAGAGTGCAGGGGCGGAGTTACCACATTAACGTTAAAGATACAAAAGGTGGTGTACTTTACAAACAAATATTAACTGATGCAATTTTAATACTCTTAATAAATATATTCAGTGCAAACTTGCTGATGATATTATGGACTGAAATTATGAAAATCACTATCTTGAGGCTCTACCTAAATCAGAAGATTCACAAAGATCTTTCATCATTAGTTTCACAGAGCTGTTGTTCATATAGATAAACTCACACTTTGACCACCAAGAATGTTACTATTGACACAGGAGAAACATTTTATCTGCTACCACCAGCATTCTAAGACAAAATGTATTTCAGAAACTATGACAAGGTCTATTTGAAAGGGTCATCTATGTTCAAGTATTTAATGAAAGTTGTTGGATACAGGGTTTAAAGAAAAGGATACAGGGTGCAGAATGAGACATGTTTGCAGTTAGCGCTCTTATAAAAGAAACATTTACTCCCCACCAGTGGTAAATGTATGCCCTCTTGTGGATTGGTGATGACATAGCATACAGTATCTGGTTTTGATTTTTTTGTGTGATTCTAATTATCAAATACTTGCAATTTGAAAAGATACTTATATTTATAGATGTAACTTTCATCCAAATGTATTATTTCATGTCATCTGAGGAAAGCAAAACATCCATTCAGTCTTTGCTTATTTCCTTTCTAGGACTGAATTCACTGGGGATAAAACACATGTTGTCGGGATGTATTGAAAGCATCTATTAAAATAGATGTTTGGCAAAAGAAAAAAATAAAGGAAAGGGGGAAAAAGAACGTTTAATATGTTCACCCTTGCGCAACATAAAAAAACTACAGGTTTTCCTGTGGAATGTGTTGGAATTTGAGAATTAATTCAAAAGTGACCTAGTGGTTGTTGTTAATGTTATTTGTTATAATTATGTTTGCTTGATTGGTTGATTGAGGACAGTAATAATTATTGATGTATCACAATGCTGAAGTGTTTTTATGCAAACTGAGGTAGGATCTGAAAAAAGTTACTTCAACAAAGATCAATGAAATGTTAATAAAAATCAATTATTAGCAATCAATGAAATCTTAATATTAAAAATAAATTATTGTCAATCTGCCAGTTTGTATGCAAATTGAGGTAGGATTTGATAAAGGTTACTTCAGCAAAGATCAATTAAATCTTAATAATAAAAATATATAATAAAATATTTTTGCTCACAGGAGTGAGATATGACCATGCATCCAGCTTTTGTCATGGCTTAGGCCGTGTCACCAGTATTTACCCTGGTCTTTTCTTTCTTCTCCCCTGTGTCTTCATTCCTGTTCTGCCAACCCTCTGCATTGGCCTGCTGGCACTGCTCCCGCACCCTCTCCAGCTCCACCCGTTCCAATGTCTAGAGACTCACGTCCCCAGCCTGCCCTTTTCCTGGAAAGACTTTGGAGTGATGAAGGAGGGTTTTTTTTTAGGACAGACTTCATAGCCTTAGCCCCAGCTGCAGGTTCCCATTTCAGCTTCAAGCCCAAGCCTCAGTTCTAAATTCCCATCTACCATTTCAAGCCTAAACACCAGATTACCAGCACCCAGCACACGCTTCAGTCCTAGGTTTCCAGCTACCAGCACAAGCTTCAGTCCCAGTTCTATGTCGTACCATCCAATGCCCTTCAATGTGCTTCGCTATTGGTTTATCCCCTCGAGGCCCCACCTCGACACCTGAGTCAAAGTTCAATGTACTCACCTTCCAATCAGGGGGTAGTATTCTCCCCCTATATAAACCCAGTCTGTGCATTGCTCGTTTCCCCTGAAAACTCAGCAACCACCCTGGGACCAGCTGGGCTGGCAGTTAGCCTCCAGCCTTCTTTACCCCGACTTGCAAGCCTCCAGCCTGCGAGCCTCCAGCCTGCGAGCCTCCAGCCTGCGAGCCCCTAGCCTGCTTCACCCGGCCTGCAAGCCTCCAGCCTGCTTCACCCTGGCCTGCGAGCTTCCAGCCTGCGAGCCTTCATTCTGCTTCACCCCGGCCTGCTTACTTCCAGCCTGCTAGCTTCCACTTGCTAACAATCAGCTCGCTACGGTGGGTTTGTGGGCCTGCAGCCCGTCTGTCTTGAGCTAGCTAGCCACCTGACTTCAAGGGACTGGACAGGGAGCCACCCTGACTCCAATTTGCTCACCTGCCTGTCCCCAGCCTTTGCCGCCTCCCTCCCTCTCCTGTTGCTGGCCTACTGCTCTGCACTCCAGCCACCGGCCTCTGCCAGGTTTCCTGCTCTGTCTCTGCCCTGCCTCTAGGCTGCCCTTGTCCTTCAGTTTCCGGGCCATTTGCCACTTATGTTTATTGCTCTCGTGTTTTTTCCTGGTTCTCTTCTAACATTGTCTCCTTGTGCCACAGGATCTTTACCTGTAGCTTAAAGGTGCTGGTACTCCCTGTCAACTAGAACAGGGACAAATTTCCTGGGAGAAAGAGAGGGTGTCTTGACAGGTCAGTCGGTCTGTTTTAAGATGGTAGTCAAGTAGCTGCGACCGCAATATGAATGTGAAGGAAGCTTCTGAATATGGTTCGTGGGCTAGGTGGGTTATCTTGGCTGGAGCTGCATCAGAAAAAGACAAGATGACACAGAAAGCTCAGGTAAGAATGCCCAAATTTGACAAAATATGGTAAATTATCATATAACTTACATATATTTATCAAAGCAATAAGCCCCAAGAGGCAGTGGTTTACAGTGATTTTAGACCAGCTAAGTGTTGTTTGGCATGACTATTGTGCAGTGCCAGAAGCAAGGATATTTCTCCAGCCTCTTCCTCATTGGGTTTTATGAGTTACCCAGTAATAATGTATGTGCCAAAGCCATTGAGCTGCTTTAATTGTCAAATATTTGGACACACAGCCAAAAACTGTGAAGAGCAGAGGAGTGCAAGATGTGGGGGCGACCATGAGTATGGAAAGTGTGAAACAGAGGTGCAACCAAAATACTGTGGAGGAGCCCGTGCTATGGCATATGGTGGGTGTGAGGTGAGGAGAGAGAATAAAATCCAAAGAGTAAGAGTGGAAAGAAACACTTATGCAGAAGCTGTTTTAGTGTCAATAGAACAGAACAATGCTACTGAACAAGGAGCAATGGGGGCTCAAGAGCTACAAGAAAGAACAAATTACAGGATTTATGGGGACAAAGGGGCTTTAGCAGCATTCATTACAGGAGTAATAAACAGTATGGCTGAAGAAAAGTTATATAATGATCAAATTCAGCTGGTTGTCAAAGCAGCAGTGAGTCATTTAGGATTAGTGGGATAGGCATGGGAAAAGTGAGGGAGAACCTCACCAATCAGTCATGCCAGGAAGCACCATAATATTAATTATGGTAATTCTCGTACAATGGAATGGCAGGAGCTTACAGGCTACTGGACAGGAATTCAAGCATTTCATTAAAGCTGTAAAGATGTAGTATGTGTTCAGTTATGTTGTGTTGCTATGTTATGCTAAAGCATCCAGGAGAAGGAGTGTTCTTGAAGTTGCTGCACCTTTATAAGAGTGGGAGAGGAGGAAAGATTACCAAGTGCATCCCACAAGAAAACCTGACAAGGATCTGTCTAAACCCACTAGTTACAAGCCAATAGCACTAACATCAGATATATGCAACATAATGGAAAGGATGATAACAGAAAGGTTATTATATGAGGAATGCCATGGACAAAAGCAATATGGGACAAGCAAAAGCAAAAAGGGAAAGGAAAAAGCAAAAGGGCAAAAGCAAAAGGAAAAATAATTACTTGTCTGTCGGTATCCACATTTTTTTATTCTTTTATTTTTTATCTTTATATTACCACATTTATTATCTTATTATCCATCCCAGATTGAATATTTTTATGGCACTCCTATGACTCCATAAATGAGTAGTAACAAGTCATCTCAGAGAGTAATTCATTCCGACATGGGCTGGTGTTCATTCTACTTCAGTGGAATGTGAGAAGCCTAATTGCAAATGGCCAAGACTTTAAGAAGTATACTGATAATTTAGGAGAGAAACCTAATGTAATTTATATACAGGAGACATGGTTAAAACCACAGCTAAATGTTATTATAAAGGGATAGGCTGCAGTTAGAAGAGACAAGGAATCTGGCAAAGTGGAGGAGTTGCAACATTCATTCAAAAAGGAATGAGTCATAAGGTTGTACATGTTAGCACAGATCATGAATCAATTGTGATTAAGGTATGGACTGACAGAGGTAATATAAATGTAATTAACTTTTATAATCATGTGGGAAACTAAGATAAGATTTACTAGAGGATGTTAGGGGACCATTGTTATGGGATCAATAAAGCATTCTGATTCTGATTCATTGCAAGAGTGTGTAGATTTTAATTCACATAATTAATATTATTACATAATTACATTATGGGGGAGCAATGGCACAGATGCAAATGGCTTAGTTGTTGAATATATAGACGATCACTGTTTGGTGTGTATTAATAATGGGAAAGAAGCATTGGATATTATCGCACAAGACAATGAAGCAGCACTCGATCTGACATTTGTATCGGGTGCAATAGCATGGGTAAGCACATGGAGGATGATAAAATATTCTACTATAGGTAGCAATCATCACCCTGTAGTGACTAAAGTTGGCACAAAGGTTTATTAGGATAGGGGACAGATATAAATTGGGGAATGCTTATTGGGATGCTTTCCAAGAGATCAGCACTATCAGATGTATGAAATTACAAGAGGAGAACCAGATGCATGTAAACAATTTAAACGGTGAACTAGTTAATGAAATAATTCAGTCCTCTAAAGACACAATCCCTAAGACTACAGGAGCTAGATTACATTACATTACATTTAGGCATTTAGCAGACACTTTTATCCAAAGCGACTTCCAAATAAGAGCTTTACATAAAGTGCAAAAAAGTGCAAAAACAACAAGATGTCTCATCAAACTTGTAAGGGCTGGTGATGAATCACAAGTGCTATAAGTAAGTACATCGCTGCCAATGGCAGAATCGAAAAGAGCATTAAATCTAAGAACAGATTATCTT